>VZTL01017369.1:0-31483 GCA_013400535.1 Scopus umbretta
GCTGAAACCAGGACAAAAAGTCATTAGCTCTGCCTACAAACCTCGTCCTACTAAAGATCCTTTGCACAGCAAAATACCACTGACATCTTTCCCTGGAAAGTGATATAGTGAAAATTCAGGGAAATAGAATAATCTAGTTCCTTACTGCCTTATGCAATAACATCATCCATTTGACCACAGACCAACAAAAAGTTAAATAGATTTTTGGTCCCACTGATTCCAGAAAGGCTGTAGAACCTCGCTACTAATCAGTTAGAAACATCTTTTGGCTTCTAGTGAAATTTTGTATATGGACAAGCCACTACTTTTTCTTATTTCATCAATAGCATTTATTCTGAGCTTATATGGTATTCAGGAATAGCAGTCATATCTTGCAAGTCTAAAGAAATTGTTGGTTTCTAGACTGTTTGCATAAGATTGCTCCATTCCATTTTATATATGTTCCAGATTGCATTCATTTGTATTGAGCATGGGAGGCAAGCTATAAACTGCATTCAAGGCCCTCTGTGCACTTACTGTGCAATGAAATCAGTTCTTCCATATCTCTGGTAGGAATATTTCAACAAATACAGCTTCATATCCCCACAGCACGCTGAAGAAACAATGTGGAAATAAGGACTTTTAGGAACTCCTTGTTTGCCAGTGACCTTGGGCATATTAGCTACTACTGGATTATAACTCTATGACAAGCACCAAGAAAAAGCATAGCAAGGAGTTGTGCCATTTGAGAAATAGTTCAATGACGTATTCCAGTTCAGGCTTCTAATGTATCATCACATCAGTTTTGGTCATGGAGGGTTATTTCATTCTAATGCATTTATTTTCCCCACTGCTTCCTATTTTCTTATGGGAGGAAGAGAAGAGAAAGTCTCATGAATTTAAAGGCTAAGGGTACGTTTTACACTTTTGGAGAGGTTAGAAGAAGGTGAGGTTAGAGAGTAAGCTTAATGTATCATTTTTAGTATTCTATTTGAATAAAATTTAAATTACATAAGATGTATACCAGAGTATTTTCAAAGTGCAAGATACAGGATACTATTGAACTTCTCCCTTTGCTTATTAAATTGGTAATAGAATAACAAAGGACAAATGCATCCTCATTTAAAACCATATTTAGGATGCAAATCACCAATAAGCAGGGTTTGCAGAAGCTCTGATGCAAATTGTGTATCAGCTTAAAGGGTAAAGTAGTCAGAGGAAAAATGGTTTGGATTTTAAGTACTTTAAAGCCTTTTACCAAACTTAGACATGCTATTTATTATAGCTATATAACATCATCTTCACACCTACAAGTGCTTTTAGTGAATACTGAAAATGTTTTCTGCATATCAAACATTTGCACATCAAATACAAATGGTGAACGGGCATTCTGGTTGCAATATACATCAAGAGAGCACTGCAAAACTCCAACGGTAGCCTCATTATTTCAGAATCCTGACTTGTGGCTCAGAAGACTAAAGGAACTGAGAATGCACCCAACAACTTATATTGTTATATATGGATGTTTGGTTTTAGTAAGTTACAGTAATTCAAAGCAGGCTCTAAGCAGAGTTCTCAAACACGTCTTGTTAGCTGTAAATAAAGAGAAGGTAATAGACCAAACAACATGCATCTTGCTGATGTAAGAGAAGTATGCTAATATTCTCTGGAGAGACTATACTGACCAGATGGCCGAGGTACAAACTGATAGCAATTCTCTTTCCTCTGCTCCAGGAAGTAAGGAACAACTGCCCTTTTTCTTGGCAGTACCACCACCAATTACGCTGCAAGGTACAGTTTTATGCACACTCTCACAGGCAAATCAAAAAGAGAAATCTGAAAACTTCACGTTTCAAACAGTCAAACTACCATCTCAAGACTTAAATTTAACAATTACCTGTCAGAAAATAACTAAAAAGGACTAAAATTTTTATTATAGGTTGGATTTATGATGAATTCTTGAGAACTCTCTGTAATCCATGATAATGAAGGGAAAAAAAAAAAAATCACATTGCAGTCAAATGACATTTCTTTCATTTAAGGTCAAACCCTCATTATTTCAATGTAATGAAATCTGAAACTAGACATTGGTTTCAATTTGCCTCAAACCTAAAATTCAGTTGGAACATAAAATGAAGTCACAGCTTAATAACTGTACCTCATACAAATGCCAGAAAACATGGATAACCAGGGAAACAAATGCCATGTCTGATTTTTAAAATACTCAGACAATATTTGTTATTTTCTGAACTGAGTTTGATTTATTCTAGTGAGTTCAATACTGTTTTCTTATCACACATCAGTTCCTTTACTACAGTGATAACTGCTGTTCACAATCTGTTCACAAGTTTTATGCATGCACCGAACCTTCAAGGAGTTTTTCAAGACAGAAAATATTGTATCATAATCTTTTTCTCATTAGAGAAACAATTACAAAATTGCAAGAAAAAGTAATTATTTCAGATTAGATTAATCAATCTTAGACCTCAAACTACATACTTGATTTCAATTTTATGTGACTGATCTGTAGAACTAGATCTATTAACTGCTTCCTTCACATATTTATCTGTTCCTGAATCAGGATACAAATGTATAATTTGTCAGACAATATGGACTATATACACACACAAATGTAAGAGAAACTTAGAGAGATAATATTAACCATTTCCAGTAATAGGCACTTAATAGATGTGATTGATTATTTAACTACTTCTAACAGCAATGAAGTAAAACTAATGTTGTATTTCTTAATGTCATTTTAATTAATCACTAGCTTCCACTCAAAAGTGCCAACCCATGAGATAACACATGAGCCTGATAGCACAGTGACGAAAGAAATACTCAAACTTTGTTTTCTGGCAGCTGAGGAGGTTCCAAGCATTTAGGAAGAATTTATGCAACTCCTTGAGGCCACCTGAGAAATATGTACTTTTTAAAAAACAAAACAAAAAGCAAAAAAGAACCACAACACACAACCCTACTTGTAGTAGTCTTTTTAACGTAAGAATTCTTTTCATGCAGCCAGTCAGAACTTGCTTTCTTTCCCATAGAGAAAAAAGAGTATCTGCAAGAGGGTAATGAATGTAATGTATCTGCTGATATTTTAAAGCCTTTATTGACAAACAATATTTAAATAATGCTTCAAGCAGCAACTTTTGTGTGTGCTACAAATGACTTCTCCAGCCTATGTATTCAGTTAATTTACTAATGGCAAAGGGATAATTCAAGAAACCATCAGCTACTCTAAACAGCTCCCCAGAGCCCCCGCTGTTCCTTCACTCCTCAGGCTTTGGCTGATAGTGTCCCCCCAGTCCATGCTGTTCCTGCATATTGCAAGTCTCATAAAAAGGCTTCAGACAATCACTATGTTCCTGAACTCCCTGAGAAGGAATGATACAGGAGAGCAAATGGAGCCAAGGAGACAGAGTTCACAAATTAAATTAACAGGTATTTTAAAGCAGCAATGTAATTATATATTATGGAACTTCAAAGCTCAATACTCATGTAATCTTTCCCACTCTCCATTAAAATATATTTAATATCAAAAGAGTCAGGGAGATCTAATCCCAAATCTGTGAGATTTTAAATAACCTGCTGATATAGGATGAATAAGTAATTTCGGTGTCATAGAACCATAGAATCATTTAGGTTGGAAAAGCCCTTTAAGAGCATAGACGCTACCCATAAACCTAACACTACCAAGTCCACCACTAAACCATGTCCCTGAGCACCACATCTACCCGTCTTTTAAATTCCTGCAGGGAAGGGGACTCAACCACTTCCCTGGGCAGCCTGTTTCATTGCCTGATAATCCTTTCAGTGAAGAAGTTTTTCCCCATATCCAGTCTAAACCTCCCCTGGTGCAACTTGAGGCCATCTCCTCTCGTCCTATCGCCTGTTACTTGTGGGAAGAGACAACCATCCTCCTTTCAGGGAGCTGTAGAGAGCGATCAGGTCTCCCCTCAGCCTCCTCTTCTCCAGGCTAAACATCCCCAGTTCCCTCAGCTGCTCCTCATNAAGCAAAGCCAGTTCCCTCAGTTGCTCCTTATGAGACTTGGGCTCTAGAACCTTCCCCAGCTTCGTTGCCCTTCTCTGGACACGCTCCAGCACCTCAATGTCCTTCTTGTCGTGAGGGGCCCAAAGCTGAACACAGCATTTGACGCGCAGCCTCACCAGTGCTGAGTACAGGGGGACAATCACTGCCCTGCTCCTGCTGGCCACGCTGTTTCGGATACGGATGTCTGTAGCTCAGCAGTGCAGAAGGGGATTCTGTCAGCACCACCCGACCAAACACACACCGTTGCCTCATGCTCAGTTACCCTTTACATCTGGCTCAACTTGGGCAGATTTCATCATTGCTGAGGGAAAATTCTGCGTGCTCAAAGCTGCACTCCCCCCCCCCTCTCCAAATCATAACACTTCTGTTACCTCTCCCAACTGCAACTCCTTCTGCATTTGAAATTAATGGGGGCCAAGGTAACACGAAAATCAATGTTTTAACTGTATATTTAAGTGAGCACTCTTGATGCAAGGAGTTTGGGTGTGGGGGGGCTATTTTTAGTATTTCTAGCAGTAACTAGGTTTTCCAGATGGAAAAAATGATGCCACAAAGCACAGCACATATTTGTCTCCATGAATTTCTGTTGTTATGGTTCTGGCTGAACATTCATTATGAATTGATCAGTGTATTTTATTGATACGTCTCACACAGCTTGGCTCTGGCTTACTGCCTATCAACATGTTGATTCACCAACTGGTAGACCATTTTCTTTATCAGCACTTTTTATGCTTAAGCTTTTTCAGGGCTAATATTTAGGGAAAAAAACCCAAAACACTAAAATAAAACATGAAAATAACAAAAAAATTGAAAACAGAAAAAAAAAAAAAGAGGAAAGCTCTTATCAAATATGGGATTCTATCCAACTCTATTCAGTAATTGTGAAGTGGTCCATCATTTCCCAAGCTTGGCCTAATCAGTACCCTGCAGTATTGGTATTTCCATGTTATTGCAATCAACTTCAACTGACCCAGGCAAAAGGTTATTGAAGCAGCACCTCCTGCCTTCCTTCCCCAGACATGCATAATAGGAACAATGCTTGTTTGTTTCTAAAAGGTTTATTAACTTAATATCCAAAGTGTCCTGAACTATACTCAGACGCCACTGCCATATGTCAGAACGTACACTATGCCAGTGTGATGAGGCTCAGCTCAATGAGGGTCAAGCATTACTGATGGCATTTTCAAATATAACTGTATATAAAAGGATATCTCAAAGTCTATTTCTGAACCATTTTGAAACTGCCTTATTATTTTTACCTTGCTTCCTGCAAAGACAGGATAATACTGACTAGCAAAGATATGGCCGTGTGTTATGCTACTTTTTAGTCAGTGATCTGTGGTCCTTTACTATTTTCAGTGTCAAATTACAGTCAGATTATATAGAGATTATAGATCACCGGATATTTCATTACATTTGTCTCTGACTCGCACTAACACTTCCAAACCAATTCTTCAATCTAGTCAAACTGTTTGACAAGAGGGACCCCTCAAACAAACCTTGGATGGAAACTTGCAATTTCAATAGACTTCAGATGTATTAACCTACCCCAGAATCAGACAGCAAATGGTCAGGAATGAGTGTCAGACCAATTGTTCAAGTGAAGCTGTTACAAGTCTGGTCGGAACTACAATGTTCCATACAAATCTTCAAATTAATCTTTTCTGGATGGAAAATGAAAATGCTCAGAAAAAAACTAGAATGAGTTTGGCCTTATGCCTAGTAAAGTTAGTATCTCACTTTTTGTTGTAAACCCGCAAGACACACCTATCTGGGGAAATATCCATTTGACAACCGGTGTATACTGCAATCTGACTGCACTTAACCTGGCCGACTTACATTAGTTCAGCAGCCAGCCCAAAATGTATTTTCTTGGGCATAATGAGACATAAAGACATGCTACACAGGATCACTAGTGACATTCTTTGAATACAGACAATTCTCATTTTCTCAGAATACAGTGGAAAAACATACAGAGAATATAGCCGATAGCTGCTCTTATAGTACCAGCTAAATACTATGGGCTGAACCCTATTTTACCTAGGGATTAATTAGTGAGGTGTTTAATTCATACTGGATAGTCTTTTCCAGTTTGAAGGAAGAGGGTAGAGGCCTTGCATAAATGAGAATGAGATACTTAAAAAGGGTTGTGATGTGTCACTTAAGAACTTAAATTTTAGGGACCATTTTTTCTTTTTAGCGACACACATTGAAATTTATTAGCACTTGCCATATGGATAACCTTCCAGGAAAAGAATATGAATTTGATAAAGGGAAGATAAAGGCCACCGTCAAAAAAAACTCCAGCCTTACACTGATGAACTTTGTACTGCAGGATGTATAAATAAAATTACACAGAGAGAGTCAGTGCACCTTCATAATGATGAAAGGAAGTTTGAATGATAAATTAGAAGAACTGGAAAGCCACTTCCATGAGAAAATGAACAGCTCCTTATTCAAGTTTTACTAGTTTGCTCTTCTTCTCATGCACCAGAGCCCATCAAGCACATCCTTAAAAGGCAGGTCATTTTCAATACTGAAAACACCATGTCATTGTTCCAGACCAATAAATAAATAATGCTATAGATTAGATTCCCAGACATGCTACTTTAATGGCCCCTTAAACAGCATACATTCTCACTCTTGGTAATAATAATTTGAATTTTTTATTTAATTTGCTTCAGCTTAGATTCATGTTTGATGTGAGAGCTTTTAACTGCTTTGCTGAAACATTTATATAAAATCAGCTTCATGGAACAATAACTAAGATTTTTTAAAATAAATGCTATGATTTGACATTTTATGAGTGAGCAGCACTTAAAAGCGAGAGCAGTGGAAGTTTATGTCCAGAGTGCTAAAATTGCTTGCACGTCCTGCATATAATTCAGATTTAAGAATTGATGACAATAGCAAACCATGAAAATTCAATATTTAATTTACTTACAAGGAATCAGTCACAAAAGCTGATACATTTTGAAAGGACATGTGTCCGTTGCGCTCACAGACAAATCCGCATTTTTGTATGGAAACAAGAACAGCATGTATTCCTCACAATAGCGAATGAAATCTTCAAAACATCCGCTGGTTTAGTTCTCAAACATTTCACTGCTCCTAGTTCTACATATTATCTTGCAATCAAACTGAACACACCATGTATTTTGCTGCGTCCGTCATACATGTTCAGATCCACATGGTCATACGCTGCAGTCATTCTAAACTGCATAAGCTATTCAGCATGTTAGCAATTGTTTCAACCCATTTTTTTTTAATTACTCAATGAGTAAAATTTGAAATAATAAAATATATATGATTATTTTTATTTAACAGAGAATTGTGTCGACATTAAACGGGCAAAGTGGATACAAGGATTTCGCTTTGCCTTGAAGAAAGGCTAAAGGACAGAAGGCAATTCTAAGGCTTATGAGTGCTGGCAGAGCAAATAACCCACGTCCACCTGGAAAGCGTGCTTTAGTAACACAGGAGTAACAGTCCAGCCATTCACCTTCCAATCACCAAAATTTTATGAAGATCAGATTGCACACTGTGCAGTGACACTATGGCATCAGCAATATTTCTGCCAGCAATTTTTTGTCCTTCTGTTAAAGCAGCATATTTTAGAAGTGTATTTCACTAAGTGTCAGGATGATCAGGACTACTTCAAATCCCCTTTGGGCATATTATTTTGGCAAAGTAGAGCTGTGAAATGAACTTTATATTGAAATGTTTGACTAGAGAACCAGCTCAAATAGCACCCTCAAAGACAGCTTTTAGTTTAAAACCTTGGAATCTGATCCTGAAGATGTTCCTTTCACCAACAGTTGTCAATAATATAAAAGTATACAGAGGAACTCAAACATTAAACAGAAATTCAACAATTTTCCTGAAGTGAGTCTTGCAAATACTTTTAATCCGTATCTCGCTCTTATCCAATACCACTCCTATCTTATCTAATTTGGTAGGTCACACACAGGTAGCTCCTGGTAGTAAAACTGATAGAATGAATTGAACAACTTAATTAACATATAACATACTTCTTACTGTTCCAGTAATGTCTATCTGATTTAACACAACATACATACCAAGTCAGTGAGTCAAATGTTTTTAACATATTTGCTTCTAATGAGGTGAATATAAGACAAAGATTAAAGCTTCATATATAGTAGTATTTTATTTCATTTTTATTTAAAAAGGAAAATGTCTTTTCTTTGATTCTAGCTGCGTTCACAACAGCTGAGTTGATTTTATTAAAAATAAAAAACATCCAAAAGAGCTTTTAAAAGAGACTGTCTAGATTTTATTTAATAAGAGTGAAAATACCATGTGATAAATTAAATATTTTTGTAGCTTTTAAGCAACAAAGTAATAATATGGTGAGTGGCCTTGTCTAGGAAGTGGTGATGACATTTTAACTTACATCAGTAAATAACTTGAGTTTCCTTCCTGAAGTGCTGACTTATCAGCCTTTCAGCACAACTAGGAACGCCTTTAGATCTTTTAAATTTCATTTATTCTAACATTTAAGGGGCTATTTCCTTACCAGACAGCAGCTGGTTTCACATTTTTCATGTAATCTAATGGCAAATGGGTGCTTTGTCTCCCCATCCATGTTCTTTCTTCACAGAAGACAGAAATATGTTCTTATCCCCAGCTATGACAATTGACTAGTTCAAGCTGTACTTTTAACTCCTAATTTGTCTAGGTCAATCCCTGATCTGTCAGTAAAGATACTGGCTATACAGTAAGGCAAAATAAAACATTAAAAGCACAACACTATAGCAGAGAAGAAGAGCTTGCTTAATGTTAATACCATTAATATGTCAATTCAGACTTAGAAAGGCCTTCTGCATGATCCAAGAGTGTGGTGAGCCTTTCGTATCTTAATGGTATTAGATTTTTCTAAGGGACAATGCAGGCTTTCAAGCAAAGTACTTTTTCTCTTGTACCAAAAAAGTTTTCCTTTCAACTAATTTGGTATTGTAGTTATATTTATTGTAACTGGCTGCACGTTGCCACTACTTAAGCTATCCCGATGACTTAATTCGATTTATCACTATAAAAGTGAAATTTGGGATGAAAGAATAAACAATCTCTGTTTTGTATCATTTAAAGTATAGGAAGAACTAAGAGCTACAGAATATATTTTCCTAGGTGTGTTAGATATATGATAAGAGTACTTGTCTTCCTCTTTCTTCTTTTTTTTTTTTTTTAAAATAGAGGAAGTGAGCTTTTATTTTTTTTATTTTTTTATTGGATTTTTTTTTTTTTTGGATTAACAACCGTGTTGAAAAATCCACTTTACTAATTGGAAGATTATTTCCTCAGTAGAACAGAAGTGTAGCACGCATCACTTGCGCCAAGCGACTTCACAGTTTTCCAGTTCTAAAAGCA
Organism: Scopus umbretta; assembly: GCA_013400535.1. Lineage (NCBI taxonomy): Eukaryota > Metazoa > Chordata > Aves > Pelecaniformes > Scopidae > Scopus > Scopus umbretta. The sequence goes on from VZTL01017369.1 coordinate 9,425, forward strand.
CTTCACGGGCTAATCAAATATGTTCTTGGGATACTCTGCAAGATGGAAAGTGAATATACACTACTAACTGTGTGTGTGTGCGTGCGCATATATATATATATATAAAACCTAAAAGGTTCTCTAAGACTTCAATTTCAGCTAGATTTATCCACAGGATCTCAGGCAATCTCTTCCCCATCTTGTCTGTACTAGAGATTACATAAGAACATTAAATAATAATAAATAATGTCTCTGCAGCTAAAATACAGGTATACATGACATTTTGTACAAACACAATCTGCTCTGGAGAAGAACATACAGAATCACAAGCAGAACCCTGACCTGTTGCTTCAACATAAGTTCCAAGCGATGAGGTGTTCACCAGGTAGTGAGAGGTATGAATACCTGGTGTCAACATAATTAGACATATGACAAACATTTAACAGTGTTTTTTGACTGCTTTATTCATTTTTTGATTGGCAGAAATATTCAAAATGCCAGCTGAACAAGTTACATTTTACTAATACTTCCATTATGCATCTGAAAATAAAATAAATTGTGCTCAAAAATGTTTCAAAACTGGATGAACCCAATCACATAATTCTGGGAGCATAATTTCTGGATAGTTGAGATGATTCTCACCAGATAAGTAGACATAAAAATTTAACACCTTGCAGCACTTGTTTCAGCACAGAAAAAAATTCAGGATCTGCTGTAGCTAAATATGGGATACGTTTGTAATAATACGACCACTATACCATCACTTTAAATGTCAGTATTGATATTCAGCATGATTTCCTATGTATGATGGCTCAAGTCAATTATAATGACAGATAGCATCCTACTGGCTTATCTGATTACCTCTGACCTTTTAACAGCTGCAGAAAGCCAAAACAGCCTGAAAGAAGAACTCATGCATATATGACACAAAGCTGGAATTTCATATCTGAGCCACAGTCAAGAACACACTGAATGTCAGAAGATTTCTGACAAAGCCTATAGCAAATAATTTCTTGGATGGTTTGGCACCACAACAGCCTGTCATTTATTATAGCTGAGTACTGACAAGAGACATAAACTTGATTAATTTTATATCAATACATGATATAAAAGTCATTACAACACATAGTTCATTTTAAAAACTTTGAATCCACTACCCAAAGTAACCATTCATTTTGATTATTGTTTCCTTTATCAGAAGCTTGGATGGATGACTTAAGGCTGCATGGGCTTCACAGGGACATAAAAATCAATATTAATTGCAATTGTGTATATTCCAAAATAAAGCACATATTTTTTTGAACAACAGATTACTAACCAGCTACTCAGAGAAGTCTCTCACTGCTCAGGTGTCCTTGCTCATTCCTCAGAGATAACTAGTCAAGCGTTAGTCTGATACCTAATCAAAAGCTTATCTCTGTGTTGCTAAAGAAACACATAACCACCCAACCCAAATCGTGTTACTTATAGGAATTAAAAAACTGGATTTCAAATATTTTCCTCTGTTTTAACCAATAGTAGTAAAAAGGTAGAAGAAGAATGAAATAGTGTGTTTTATTTTGTATTTCCAATGCAATATTATCTTCAGTATCTTAGCCTTTGGAAGTAGCAGCAGTATGTTGACATATATATGTATAACAGACCTTATATTTACACCATAGCATTATATGACAAAATCAGAGAACATGTTCATTGCCAGAGGTAAGGAAGCCTTACAGCCCCAAGGCATCCCCATCACCCATGCTCCCAGTCACTCTTCTGAAAAAGCCATCCGAAATGAAGCTTCATTTGCTTCTGATAATAAGCTGGTATTAATTTAAATTATCTTCGTCACCTTCAATTAATTTCCATGGAATTCTTCTTCAAACTGGTAATATTGCTTAGAAACTGTTTTAAATCCTCTCTACAAAAAAGCTCTTAACTCAGCACCAGTAATAGAATGATAGAATAGCACTTCCACAGTTTCACAATTTAGATGAAATCTCAGCCGTACTTGAACAAACACCACAGCTGCTATTATCTTTATCTGGACCACAGTTTCACCCTTAGAAATCAGTGATACTGTAAGTTACCTCTCTTGGGAGTAAACTGAGAGGATGAGCAGCACAATACAACTCAATGGTTACCGACAAATAAACTTTAAAGAAGAAAAACAAAAAATAGAATCACTTAAGTTCTAAAATTTATGAACAACTGCATTTGTAATACCTGGCTACCTGGGAAAAATAAAGAGAAAAGTAAAATATCTACAGATTTTGGAAGGAGAATACATGTTTTTGTCTATACAGGAACTATTACAAAAGAAATATAATGCGGACAGTTGAAAGGTCAGAATAAAAGAGCAGGAACCTTTTGGGGCCTGTCACCACTTCTGGCAAATGTAATTCTCCCCAACATAGGGAAGTCGGTGATGCTACAGAAAAGTTAAGGAAGAGCACAAGGCTTATGTTGAATTTATGAGTGGGAGATAGAAGAGGGGAAAAAGGACAGATGCTGTGCCTCCCCATCATCTGTGGTAACAAGCCTCAGTGAGACGGACAGTATGTTTCATGTCTTTTGTCCAATGTGTATATCTGTTCTAGGAGAGGAAAGTCAGAGCAAGAAGATGGGGGTGCCTACAGCTTGAGGCAAAAGACTGTTGAAAGGAGGGAGCCTCAAAAGCTAAGAGAAAAAAGGCCTCTTCCTTGGGCTCAGAGGGGGCTGCGCAGCAAAGCCAGCAAGCCATTGAACTGAGTAAACTTGAGGGTCTTTTCAAGGGCTGGGATAAATCAGGATTCAAAACCTTTTTACTTCTATTTTGTCTCACCTATTGACTTCCAGTTGACCTTAAAAACTAATTAGGTTAGTTCATACTCTAAAATGAAAGCTGTTATTTCTTGGTTGGTTGCTTTAATTTAAAAATCTTTCTGATCTCTTCGGGAGCTCATTTTAAAAAAAGGGTTTGTCCAGGTCCTGTTAGAGGTCCCATCACACTCACACACCATGATCTCACCCTCCAGTAGCACCAGCTGCACATTTCCTAGGGCTCTGGCAACCCAAGTGCATTATCATCCCCCTACCCCGAGGACTATGTCTTGACCTACAATGTTCCCACAGTAAAAATAATGACACCTGATTCAATGGAATGGGGACCTTCTCCCAATGAGTTTCAGAAAACTAAATATTTAAGAGATGAAAGAATGCAATTAGGATAGTAATACATATCAAACAATGTTAATAACCTTTATAAGCAGAGAGAAACCCAGTTTATTCAGCTATCATAAAACAAATATTAAACATACTCTGGGAAAAAGAAAAGATATGTTATTTTTGTTCAGAAAAGTAATTAAAAAGTGAACAGAATGGCTTGGCAGCTGCACAATAATCCTCTCCAGTATCTCAAACAACCCATACTGGTGCAAGATGCTCCACTCAGCACCACCAGATAAGAATATTGCTGCAATCAATGGAATACATCCAACTTACTTGAGGTGTTTCTGCTACAGAGGAATCAAAACAGCAATAACACAAGTTTCAAGTGAAAATCTGAAATATTCATGTATTGCACCTAAAAACAGTAACCAAGAGGAATGTGCCAGAACCTATTACTATGTTCCTTCAACAAACAAGACAAGAGCTTACTGATTCTGAGTCCCAAAGCAGTCAATACACGTCTGCAAGAGTACAGCAGTCTATACACGTCTGCAAGAGTACAGCAGTCTCTCCTCTGAAATATGCTACAGGAAAGGACTGCTATTTGTAAAGCTCTGTATACATGCTGTAACATCTATTACAACAGAAAAGTCAATTAATGTGCAATCCAAACCTTGCTTTGGAGTATTATCTGCATGCAGAATAAAGTCAGTAGCAGTAAGGGCATGCTATTTCCTTGAAGAGTGGAGAAAATGAGGATGGTTTAATCAATACTATGACAATTTAAGTTTTGCTGTCCTACTAGTCAACTCCATAAACATTTATTGTGCAGGAAGGTAATCTATTGGAAACAGGGTAATCAGAGGAGAAAAGACCAGTTAGTGGCTTCCTAGGAAACCAATCCTATTCCATATTCCAAGAGAGGCTTTACAAAAGAAATGCTTCTTGAAAGCTTGGCTATCAGATACCCTACATAGCACAGGTTGTATGCTTATGTTTACCTTAGAGCTTTCATGTAAGACCCTCAAGTTTTCAAGATCAAAGAGCCTTTCCCCCTCCATTCCATGTGTGCTAACTCTGTCCTCAAGTAAATACCTAACCACTGGGTGTTTTACCAGTCTTTTCTAAAAATGGAAGGTGGAGAGAAGAAAGAGAAGATCGCAGTGGTATCATGGTGCAGCTGACTGCTTCTACACTTCATGCAAGGTGAAGCCAACTGACATGGTCTGAAAACTAATTTGCCAGAGAGAGGAATGGTTTATATTTGCCATGGTGCAGTGCACTTTGCACCAGTCAAACCCCATGTGCTTCCACTCCAGTTTAGAAGCCAAATTTAACTTTCATGAAAAATTTGGGATCCAGTTATTTTTGACGACAGTTGAAACAAGGAGTTGAGCATAGAAGTTTTGAACTGCAAGGCTAAAGGCCTGCCAGCTTCATTTTCATATGGAATGCTGAGGTGTTCAAAACAGGGCATAAATCCTAAAACTAAATCTAAGGTAGAAAACAGAAAATGGGTCCCAAACTGCCTAAACTAACCTCATCCTCTTTAATAAACTCATCTTAGCTGCCAATAAACTCTTTACAGAAGATATCTTCTCTTTTGCTTTTAACCCAGAAACCACAAGCCAATTAATGCTTTGTGAAAAAATTGTTGTTAAGGTTGTTTTTCAAACTCAGATGGTGATACTTTACAGTAAGTGGACTTTATTTAATGCTCAATTAAATTTTAATTGCTTGGTGACACTACTCGTAATCATCAAACTAGCTAATGTTTATTAATAACCATTTCTGATAGAGTATAGCACCTCAGATATCTATATAAATTTGAAAAGACAAAAATAAATTTGATACAGTTGCCAGCTGCACAATCACATTAAACACACCTCCCTTGCTTTAATGCTCAGGTGACTTTAAGATATTTGATATTTTAAACCGAATAAAATAAATGTAATATACTGCAGCAATTAAGGTAGAAACATCTCACAGAACTTGAAATCATTGACACAGCATTAGTGGGGCTGCAGACACCTTCACCTTAGTTACTGCTATCTCAAGACAAAGACATAAGTCACCAGATACACAGGATTTCTGTTCACTTACAGAACAGAGATCAGCGCTTAGATACTATGCTATTTCTTTTTCAACCAGGCCCTTTTAGTATTTTTAATCAGATATGTGGTTACTCAAATGATTCATTGCAACATAAATGAAGGTTTGATCTTTACAGAGAGATAGTTATTTCATCATACCTTCCCCCGTTCTCATTCCTATCCTAATATAAGCATAGGGAAATTTAAGAAATAGGGATCATAAAACTTGGTAATAGGGAAAAAATATTGGAAGTCACTTCAGTGTAAATGCTATAAATCATCAAACAATTACTACCTCACAGGAACTTCTTAATATTATCTGACACTTATAACACCCCCATCTTAAATTAACAAAGTTATTCTCTGACAGCCAGACATTTTAATGCTCACCTCACTATCAGCAGTCTTTCCTCATACATTGCTCTTATGGCAAACCTAAATCCTCCGAAGTAACCTCTTCCCTTGCTGCCTGCTGGGCATTAGGTTCTCACTGCAGCTGCTTCTAATTGGCAGTTTGATGCTAACTGGGGGAAGTAATTAAGCCCTTCATCATTCCCTCTTGACCTGCTGCCTTGTAGGTCATGCATTTCCCACTATGGAGATCAGGCATTACTAGAAAACTAGACTAGAGCATATAAACATCCAAAACATGGATTTAGTATGTGAACATAATCAACATAGAAAATTCAAGCTACTACCACACAGAACAAGTTTTCTGACTCTAGATAATAAAAGTAGGTTGGATTTTTTTTCACTTTTTCTTTTTAGTTGGGAGGACTAAGGTGATGACCTTCCTGTCTTCTACTCTCAGAACCTCACAGAAAGCTAATTGTGGCTTTGAGCAATTCAGTTCCTATAGGAGCGTATATATTTATAATGGATAAGTATAAGAGGAGGTCATGAATTGCTCTCTGGGGAGAAAACATAGAACTCAACAGAGCAGCAAGAGGAAAATCTAGGGAAAGTCTTTATCTGTCACCAGTTTTTCAGGTTTACACAAATGGCAGCTGCTCTATTAATTCTAATACATAACTTTGTCAGGAGCAGGTTTTTTAGTTGGGTTTTTTTGGTTGTGTGTGTGGGGTTTTTTTGGTTTTTTGTTTTGTTTTTTTTTTTTTTTCTATTCCTGTTTCACCACCCAGATGAGTAACAAGTCTATTACTTGGTTACCAAGAAGTTTGCTGTCTGACTGTGCTCTCCTCTGACTCTTCTGCCTTTAGTAAGAGAGTCCCTACAGGGACCACTGTGTGCTGTTCTCTTAAGTGACCCATGCATTCGCTTTCTTATTCTGATGACCTAGACAGTCTGGGCTGCTGGTATCACCTACAGTCAATTCAGATGGGGGTTTCCAGGTGCAGATCAACAGGACTAGAACAATTCAGGGTAAGAAGGTTAGATGGTGGCAAAACAATCTGTTTGGCAGTTGAAAGGGAAAAGTCCGTGCCTCTGCCCACAGCACATACATGCTTTAATGCATGAACAGTTACCATAATTGCACTTTTCATTTTTATGGTATGCTACTACAACAACCTATAGCATTACAATAAGAATGATACATTTCCTGTTGGAACCTTTTTCTGTGTCCTTTTCTGAGCCATGTTTCCTCTGGTCCTTCTAGAAATTAAAATAATCCCTCTCATGTTCTGCTGTGAGCAACCTTTCTTCAGTTTTAATTACTGGCTTTAAACCACGTCCAAAAGGCAAAATTAATTTTTATGCAATATTTTATATAAGAAATCAGTTATTTGATGACATTCACATCGAACCCAGTAAATCATCTTCAAACTTTTCCAGAATTCATTTCATTAAGTTTACTTATGAAATTGTATTCTCATCTCTTTTTGCTATACATACAGTGAACACTTAATTTTACACACTTGAGCAGTCTCACTTGCATCAAGTATACGTCTTATGCATTATTTATACCATGTAGATGTCTCAACATGAAATTATCATCTAAATGTTCATTCCCAAATGTAATGTCTTAATTGTTTAGTATGTGCTAATTTTCTTAAAATTGCCTCTTTAATCATTAAAAATAATTAAAAAACCTTATTCTTTTCCAATCCTTGGCATACAATTTAAAGAGATCAAACCTTTTTTTCTTGAACATAGCATGCTAGTCAGAAGACTGGACTCCATGTCGGGACAGGCATTGGAGAGGCACCATCCTCTTGGATGTAAACCCTGATAAGAGACCTGAAAGGTGCATCAGACTGGAGGTGCAGAGGAAGGCACAGGGCTGAATAATTCACCAGAAATACTGCCTGCTGTGCTGCCTAGATGTATCTTAAGTAGTTGTTGTATTAGCTTGATTAAAACATGCAAGTTGCAAAGGGAATGGAAATGCCTGAGTCCTCATTTTCAGCTGACTTGACTGGGAGTTACCTCCATGCCCCTGGAGTGCATTAATACCTCAGATACTTTGATACCAAGATACCGTCACAAGAATTCAACAGCGCATAACACAGTTCCCAGCTGTATTTAATTAGTAAAGCAAGTATATCTTTTTTTTCCGTTCTGTTAATACATTATGATTGAATAATTGTCAACCCACAACACATTTTCAACTGTGACTAAAGGTTATTGTTGTAACACAACAGCAAGTTATATGATAGTCTTCCCGAGAACTTGTTAACATTATCAGAATTACTGGTGAACAAGAAAAGTTACCCCTTAGGTATAGCATAAAGGAGTGTTGGTAGCTCTTTCGATAAAGATCTTTTAAAATAAAGTCAAGAAAATGACATAGCTCTTTTCAGTTTTCCCATGAAGTAATTACAGCTGTAAATCCTTTATTTTCATGTAATTTCAAATGAAAATTAACCAGTATTAAATATTGATTGCTTTTCTCAATCATTAGACTTAATGAACCAAGCATTTATACTGTTAAAAATGGAATATTTGTATTTAAAAAGATGTTCTCGGTAACTGTCATCGGTTATTACAAGAACTATTTTATATACAATCAATGAAAAATGTGATTTTCTTTTTAACTACTGGATTATTTTCAAACCGGCATCTATCTATAACTTTTTGGAATGAAACAGCTTGCTCTTTCTAAAAATTAAGAATTGAGTCTGTAGGTGGCACTGTTTCTCTTCAGGTGAAAAGACAATCACACACAAAGATCAAGAGTCCAACACATCTTGGTGAAACTGCTGGATTTATGCAAGGGACATGTCTCTTAAGGAACATAATTAAACTAAACATATGTATGATACACACTAAATCTACCAATATAGTGCCTCTATATAGTATAGTATATGCTATACCATTTCTGTTTGGACTGCAAGTCATTTAAGAATTAGAAGATCAAGGATCTTCAACAGATTTACATAGAATACATTTTAATGAATTAATGAATTTAACAACCTTAATTGACAAAAAAAGAGTTTAAAAGATACAAGAGAGTTTGGAACTCAGCAAACAATGCTTACTAAATCCCACACAAGGGTTCACGGATGCAGCTCGGTTTAGGGTATGCCACATAATTCAGCATATTTCTATTGGCACGTCATTCCAGTATGCTTTCATCCTTACCTCAGACCAGTTTTTGGACAGTCAAGATAAATGGAAGTTTAATAGCACATTTGACCGTCATAATGCAGACATTGTGGATCTAACAAAGTATCTAATAAGGGAATTCTGGTAACTTACTTAGTGCTGGTACTGACAAGTGCATATCATAAACGTATGTATAGAATTCTGGTGACAACACAAAGTGAAGGCCAAGTAATCAGCTTTACTCTTCAAACTGCTTTGCATTAGAAATTGCAGAACTGTGCATTAATTTGCTGTTTAAGAGCATGTAAATAGGACACAATCACCTTTTTACTGAGGAATAGATGATCTTAAGCTACTGTTACTTATAAAGCCCTTCTAACATCTTCACAAGAACAGAAGAAAAGACACACTTCTAACAACAGACCTGCTAATTACGCTGCAATACAATAAAATATGAAGGACATGAGTGAAATATACCCACCTGTATTTTGTCATTGCTCTGTCACAGCACTGGACACTTGAGACACAGGGTGACCACAAGCCCCCCCTATTCCTGAAAACAGCAGCCTCAGACTCCCAAACTTTGACACTCCTCATGTTCTTGGTCTGAAATTTGAACCATAGTCTTAGTCACAACCAGCATTTAGAAACAGCAATAAACATCTCTTCAGAAAAATACTGTATAGAGACATACTGTACATTAAATGATTGAGCACCATCTCCTGCATATAAAACCCCAAACATGCAATATGTGACAATATGTATGAGGTCCTGAAAACATTTCCTAGAATTCTCCTGTTAGGAAGCCTTCATTTCAACACTAAATGTAGAAAGATTTATTGGCATGCAAATATCATACTCAGAAGCACATGGTTCTATGAAATTGGACTTACAAATCTGGAGAAGATATGGCAGGTCATTAGATATGGTAGGTAAAAGGTGTTATCAACTAGTAGAATTATTATTTATTTGCCTCAAAAGCAGACAAAATCTCATCCACGTCTCAAAACAAATAATAGTTACATAATAATTTTTACTTCCTTCTTTGTATTATAAAAGATACCACATAAATGTGCCTGTATTGTAAAAGTCCACTTATTATAAGAATTCTGTATTACAAGAATTATATCTTCATTATGTGGAAGAGCTCAACACATTTTATAACCTATCACTGAAACCTTACAACATCTATATGACTAATAAATTCACTGCATTTTGTAATTTTGAAAATAGATAGGGCGATTTCTCTACCATCAGGCACCAGACAAGTTAAGTCCTAGGAGATTTCATCTTCATTCTTATTCTCCAGCAACAAGACCCTCAGAACATAAATAACCATTTCTGTGTATAAATAGAAATATTTGTACTTTAAATTTCCCCTCTCCATCATTTTCTGTTCCTTTCTCAAAGTATTCACATCTGGTTTCTGCACATCACAATAGAGACTGACTATGGATTCATATAACTTAAGCTGTTCAAATTTCAGGTGGAAACTTAAAAATGTGTTTTTAAAGTATCCAGAAGGAAACCATGTTCTTCTTGATGTCACAAGAGCATCACGCAGGAAATGCAAAATTAGATAAATAGAAACAGCAGCAGCAGAAGAAAAGGAGTGTTAGCCTCAGGGGAAATTAAAGGAGACGTGCTATTCTCTAGCTGCACAGATCCTCATTAAAGACACTGAAAAATGCGTTTAAGGACATGTCTCAGTCTGCTACTTTTTCAATGTCTATCTCTTGCCTGCTGTTGTTGTTGTTGTTTTTCTAGAGCCTCCAGTGAAAAGTATCCTAGAGTTTGCAATGCTTTGGGGCCATTTCCTCCTTGGTTCCATTCTGTTTCGATAGCTGCTGTGGACAAGATTCCATTTTACACATTTCATTTCCCTGGTTTTGTCAGTAGCCACCAAAGAAAAGGAGAGCAAAGTAGAAAGGTAGGACAATGGGAACCTTCACTCTCATTGTTCAGCGAGGGCAGAGCGAGTGGCTGAAGGGCTGGGGAAGGAGACAGAAACAAGTCCCAGCCACTCCAGCAAGAACCTACTGTTAGATCATTTACATCTTGTTACAGTTCCATGATATGATCTTTTTCTGCAATTACCTTTCCCTAAATCTGGCGTGCCGTACGGTGACTTTGGTCCATTCCATAAACGCTTCAGCCTGATCCAGGCCTGAAGGAGCTGATCAGACAGCTGACAGGGCTTCGCCTGCCATTTCACGGTCAGACTCTCCCTTGTGTGACCTTTGTGGGCTTAGACAGCAGCAAATCTGCCCCTCTGTACTTACTGGGCAACCTGCTAACCCAACACCTGTCAGGTAAAGTAAAAATAAGGGTTATTTTCACTACACAAACACAACAGATACATATTTTGTGTAGATAGGATCAAACGTTCATGTAAAAATAAAACGGTTTCAAATAAAAAAAAAGGACAGCAAAAGCATTTCAATATTACTGTGCTTTCATCAAGTAGGAAAGATCTCAAACTTTCTTAACAGCTGTTTTAGTTGTGTTTCTTGATGCAGTTTGTTGAGTGAATGCATTCTGAGAGCTTTAAATTGAGATTTATTTGTCCTTTTTCTAATCATGAATCAACCTTCTTTTAGATCAATTAACTAAATCACTTTGGAGGCAGCTCAATGCATTCTTTATGGATGAAAACCTTTGTTCTTTATTGCCCATAATATCTCTCCACCCCAATAAATACTATTAATAACCTACTTGTTCACCAGTGTTTGTAACTTCCAATGTTTCACAGCAATTCATTTCTTATGACTTGCTAACAAAAATAGATTTGAGTAAAACATCAATATTAATATGTGCTTACGTTCTCCCTTCTGTTCTTTCAAAAGTACTTAGTTTTCACAAAGAACTTTATAATGGTATTACTCATGTCACTGTAAAACCTCACTGATTTTTTTAAAAAAACTCTTTACAGGTAAAAATATGTTACTACTGCAATACATACGAGTGGTTCTTTTTTCACGTAGCACACATAAATGCAAAATAAATTTAAAGTTTCCACTCTGAAATTCCCGACTAGAAAAACCTATTTAATTACAGTAGTTATTAGCACAGGAAAGTATCTGGTCCTAATTTCTTCCGCAGTTTCAGCAGGACAGGGCCCTTGATATATTACATTTCCTGTAATAGTACCTATATCCTTCCTTTTGTTAAAAATCATCCTGAGATGATAATTATTCTAGCTGAGGGCCAGGGATTCAATAACAGCTGAGACAAACCACGGCCTGCCAAGAATTAGACTGCTTTGCTCAGAGTGCATTTGAGTCAATTTACGTTTAATGGAACAGGCCAAAGGTTCTCTGGCCATCTCAAAACGGGATCCAGCAGCCCCGCGATCCGTGCTGTCATGTTAGCTCAGTTTTGAACTTGTATATGAGCCCAAATCCCTCACTGCACATACTGTGTTGATTTGTACTTGAGTTTGATTCTGGGAGGGAGCCAGCCCTGCCCTGGCAGTGAAGCTGTGGCCGTTAATGAGGCCGGCTCACGGTCCTGCCCCATGAGCCCACCTGAGGGACAGATAGCTCCGTGAGCCGTGCTTCCCACACCGCAGCTTCGGGCGCTTCCCCCCCAGGCCCTGCGTGAACCTGCCCCACGCCATTCCCAGCGTTTCTGTAGGATGCCGGGCACAGCAGAGCCCCTGTCCCGCTGCGGGGAGCCTTGCTGGCCCCAGCCGCTCTGGCAGCTGCTCAGCCGGGGCACCGTGCCTTGGCAGTGTCACGCAGAGACGGGTCCTGCAGCGCTGTCAGGAATCGTGTCTGCTGCGTGTATGGGCAGCGTGGCAGGCAGGGCGCCGAGGGCCGAGTTTCTTAGTTTATCAAGGCTCTTGGCCTTTTTATCTGGAGGCTCGGTTTGTGGCGTGTCCGATGGGAAGCCACAGACGGCTGAAGATACAGGCACGATTCTCAGCGACAGGCGCGCCAGAAAGCCTCACTCACCCCCTACCACCTTCAGCAAAACTCCAGGCCGCAGGTGCCGACGCTGTCAGGAACACGCGCGAGGTCTGATGCCGACGTGGAGGGTGGTGTTGGGTCTAGGGGTCCGGTTTTGGTAGGGTGGGGTGCTGCAGGATCCCCCCCCCGCCGCAGGCTTCTGTGAGGGGAGGCTGGGGCTGCCCCGGGCCAGAGGCAGCCGGGCTCCAGCCAGCTCTGCAGGGGCCCCTCCGCACGCAGGCCCCAGCAGCGCCGGTGAAGCTGGCGGCACCTCTGGGAAAAGGTGCCTGAGGAAGGGCGAAACGCTGCCCGGCAGCGAGGTGTGAGGGGGAAAGGGTGAGAAACGGCCCTGGGAACAGCAAAGCCAGGGAGGAGGAGGTGCTCCCTGCCCGGCGCAGAGATTCCCCTGCAGCCCGTGCAAAGACCGCGGAGGAGCAGATATTTCCATGCACCCATGGAGGGGACTTTTTTTGCCCGTGAGAGTCATTGGTAAGTGATTTCCTTCTCTTTATCTTGACTCACGAGTTTTTTCATGGTATTATCTCCTCCTGTGCTGTTGAGAAAGGGGGATTGTGAGAGCAGCCGGGTGGGCATCTGGCAGCCGTCCAAGGATGACCCACCGCAAAGGAGAATCTAAAAATTCTCCATATGCTTGTTCCATCGTGGAAGATGATCAGGAACCTAAGAAAGGACACAGACTGTATGGGGCAAAATCCTCTCTGCCGTGATGTGACCAAGGCCTGCTGGCTAGTGTGACAGTGGTACCCTCCACACCATCACCAGACGGGGATGGTGGAGCATCTCTTCCTGGTACCTGTGCCATTTTCACAGTGCAGGTGCCTTCCAGACATCCTTCACTCATCTTGTCAACAAGAGACAGCACACTCGTGCAGTAAACTCACTGTGGATCAAGAACAGCCAGCGTATTTGGATTTGCTCTGTAAATCTCATTGTAGAGGGATAGGCTGACTATGGTAGGCTATGTGACAGCTGGCAAGTCCAAATTATTCAGTTCCTGCCAAAATGCTGTGCAAATGTGGCTTGGCCTGCCAGCTGCCACAGGTAAAGGGCTAGAAAAATAAGGTAGATCCAGTGCAGTATGAAACAGAAAAACTGCTCCTTTCAAATATTGCTAAGATTATTTTGCCAGGCTAAGTGTTCACATACATTACTCCACATCATCATCATCACTGCCCAAATTCTTCTTCATTTGAAGTTAAATGCCTTTCCTATGATCCTTACTAAGGTTGCATTAAAAACTGAAGTGAATGTGGATGGTTATTTTATTGATATTTAAGAATAAAACTAACGTTTCCACCTCAAGTAATCACACTCTGAGGACTCCAGAACAATTTTTTGTTAAAAATCTTCCAGGTTGCAAAAAGTTATAATTCTGATTTTCCATTCTACTAGTGAAACGAAAATAGAAGGTTATATATTTATTTCACAAAATTTTATGGGATTTTTTTAGATTCCTATGGCATTTGAAAAAATAATTATTTATCAAAATAGATGTCCAACACATTTTATGTGTTATGAGAAAACAACCTGCTAAAAATATCAGCACATGCTAAACAGCAATACTCAAAGGTACTGGTAAGGTTCAACACAAAATTGCCTACATATTCCTGGGAAGAACAGACTACAAAACTGTTCCTATGGATAATCTAACTGCATGTTAAAACTGCTGTGCATGAAAATATGAATGAAAAAGGTGTTGAGAGTTTCTTCCTTAATAATAATAATAATAATCATCATCATCATCAAATAAAAAAACAGCCCAAGCATGGAACTCTCCCTGTTGGCTCCATTGAGACGTCTGCATGAATAAAAAATTGTACTTTTTTCAAATATTCTTTGTTGTCTCCCTTTCCCAAAGCTATAGGGCTCTGGAGATTACTAACTTTTCCAGTTAATTAACCTAATTCATCATGCAATTTTAATGTCAAATATTACACTATTCTTAACTCCCATTTCAAAGACTCATCCAGGAATATATTAATTTTCTCATTTAAGTTGTATATTTTATGGTTTTACTATTTCTTGGTATTCTTAGGATTATTTTTTCATATAGCTAAAACATTAACTCTATCCAAGAGATATCAAATGACAGGGATCACTTTACTGATTCTGGTAAGAACACTGAAGTTTGTATATATTTATGCACTGGTCAATGCCCCAGAATGTATTTAATGTTGGCCTTTATTGTCTTGTGTACAGAGTTCTACCCAACACCAATGAAACATTTTCTACAATTTTTCCAATCAATAATGATAAAAACAGTCAATTTAATGTAAATATCCTACTTCAATATAAATCCTTAATAAAACACTATAAATAAGAGACAGTAGGATTATTCAACTTTTTAAATGTCAATTTGAATTTGCCTGTTTAGTTCAGTAGCTTTGCTTGAAAATGGATCATATCTATTTATTTAAAAAAATTAAAGAATCTTTTCTGCCCGAGATAGATTTTAGTGTTTTTATTATCATTTAACATTATAATGTCAAACTAACTGCACTGTGCACTGCTTAGCTGAATAATGCTGAAAGAAATACTGGCAAACAAAGCATGTATCTCTTGCTTCGTTGCTTTGTACAAACACTACAGAAAGAAATACCAAAGGTAACGTAAGATGGATTTCAAACTGATCATGCAATCGGAAAGTTCAGCAGTATTCTGTAAACTCTTAAGATGGCTCTGGGGCACCACTGCAGAACAAAGATAAAAGAACAGAGATGATAATCTATTCTCCTAAAAGAATACTCTACCTGTAAGATGTCAGAAGGTTTTTGACCGTGATCAGTATTTGGCAGCTTAGGTGTCTATCAGTACTAGATAAGACATTTTTGTTTTAAATGAAGCTTTCTTCTCTGTTTTTCTTGTGGAATTTCTTTTTAACGCTATTGGTACTTACACCATTGATATAATTTGTAACGTGTTTGCATTCAGTAATTTTTAATTTGTTTTGCTGAAAAACTCCAGGAAGTAATAATTTATTGACTTCTCTTACCAAAAGCACTCATTTTCTAAATATTATTTTCTTTTTTCTACATCTCTTTTTTCCTTCTTAGATAATTTCTCTAAAATACAAAACAGGGAATCTCTGGGCAGATACTTCACTGAACAGACTGGATAGTAGTTGAAGGCATGAATCTTTTGTGAGGAAGAATGACATATAGGTTCATCTGATGACGTACTGGTATTAAATGCTGTGGTTCCACATGTTCAGTCCTAATAGAGCTTTCCGGGTTATAAACTTGAGCATGAGAAAAGGACAATGTTCTCAGACTCAAGAAGGAATTGTCGTCTTCTCTGAAGATCTGCCCCCTAGTTAGGCAGCCTTGTGATACCTGTCTGCTGGAAAATTTGCCTTTTCACCTGCTTCTAATTGACTGCTTCACACCGAACAGAAGCAGCAGGGAGCTCCCAAAGGGAGCTAAGGCAGGCAGTGCTGTCTGGCTGCTGATAGAGGCTACCAGAGAGCCTACGTCTCTCTGTCGGCACCTTTCCTAGAGTTTTTAATGCTGAGAGGAGATAGTTCTATTTGCAGGAAAATAGTTCTGGAGAGAAAAACAGAGTTTAATCACCCTTTCATCTGTGAATCTCATAATTGTTTCCAGTAAGTTTTCTTCTGTCCGTGACAAACCCCAAGAGTATGGCACTGTCACTTAAATTGTATTGAAAGCTATGCACAAGGCTGTTTACAGGGATTTTTGAAATTCAGATCATTATGACCTAATGATCAAGCCATTACAGCAAAGTTCTAAAAGCAGAGACATACCAACAGCAAATATAGCTTGCATCTATGCCAGATTTGGTTATCGCCTGCACTCACTTGCTAGAGAGAGCAATAATGTGAATCATCTGATTAGAGCCACTAACAAAATTCTCAATGTCAGAACAAATGAAGCCAGTGAAAGCTGTGCCAGGATCTTACCTACTGTATTTAGCACACTGTATTTGCATTTTTACACAACGCAGGATGTAATAGCTGCTTTTCAATGGTATGGTTTTAAAAACCAAGCAAGCCCCTTTTTAACAAAATGTATTTGGATTTACAGAATTTTCAGACTGAGTCTCTTCTCTACTTGGGAAATATATTTCCTGTTACTATTTGATAAAGCTACATAAAAAGTTTGAACAATTGTACACCTTGAACTACAGTGGATGGATTCAGAGTGTTTATAAGTTAGAGCTCCATTAGGGAACCAAGCACAGAAACACTAGATGGAGCTTTTTATTTTTATTTGTACTTATTTTTTTATTTCTGTATTTTACAGTTAAATTACTTGTTCAACCACATCAACAATTCCAAAACATCAGATATCTGTGGTTTTATTGTCAGTCACCCACTGTTTTCCTGCTCGTGGAATTCTCTTGGCTCTGACACTGATAAATACCACAAAATAAACTGTTTCTATATTTAAATCTATAAGCACTACATGGTTAGCAATAACTGTTACAAGTATTGATTTTATCTTTCTCAGTTCAGGATAGTAATTCCATTTTCTGATTGCAACTTTGCTCAAACATTAAATTAGAAGATGTAGAAATGCAACCCATTGTTGAAAAGTAATTTGGTATGTTTTTTGGCTTTTTTTTTCATTTGAGAACTATTAGTAGTATAACAACTTCTTGCTTAGTGCTTGTAAATCAGCAACCACACCGAAAAGCAACAGAGTCCTGTGATGGAAACAAAGAACAGATTAAGATTGAACTACTTCCACGTCGGCCCACTAATTGAATTGAAATTGGAAAATAGGTAGCGAAAAGTTAAAAAGAAAAGCAAATAAACAAACAAATGCGGGTTCAATTTCTTGCATAGCCTATGTAACAACATTAGTGAAACCTAGCCTGCAATTTTCAGTGTTTCTGTTTGCAGATCCTGTTTCCTTAGTGACCTACCTGCCTTAGCCTCAAAACCAGCAACAGCCTCACATCTGGATGTTAAAGATAATGGAAAATTTCTCTGTGCTCTGGGTGACCAAAGTGTCATCATGACCTCATACTTGTGGTGCAAGAAAGAAAGCAAACCCTATATTTATCAATGATCCTATTTTAGGAGGAAGCAGGAGCCTTTAAAGCCCAGCTCTGCTCTGAGAAGCCGCTGAATTTTGCTTTCAGTCACTTTTACACCCTTTGTAGTTAACTTACAAGTGCATTTCTTACTATTAGCCTTGAAATCCTAGATTGGGACCAGGGAATTGAGCTGGATTGTTTTCTGGTAAAAAGTGGCAAATTTGTATATTTACAGCTGTACAATCTTCTTGTTTTAAATGTTGGTACACATGCACCTTGGATCAATTTTGTTGATAAAACTGAAGGAATAGATTATACATCTGGTTTTCAACACTGGCATTAGTAAGAATTTTAATATTCTTCATATATACATCATTAGTGTAAGCAAATGAGGCCAGAAACCATAAGAGTTAGAGATCTGCTACGAAAAAGGTGAAAAAGGGCTGACTATTTCTTCCTCATGACAGAAGTGCTCACGGCTTTACCCATGAAAAGTAAAAAATAAAGAAACTCACAGCCCTCACTTAAAAATAGCAGTT
The DNA here is from genome assembly GCA_013400535.1 of Scopus umbretta. NCBI lineage: Eukaryota > Metazoa > Chordata > Aves > Pelecaniformes > Scopidae > Scopus > Scopus umbretta. Next base: position 27,647 of record VZTL01017369.1, read on the forward strand.
CCCTATATCTTAATTCTCCACTCAAATGTGTTTTCCCAATCAACAGATTTTAAAACATAATTATACCCTCCAGCTAAGTTAGATATTGGTCTGTATCTAAGTCTTCTCCTAGTAAAAACATGTACATATCACGCCTTACTCTGTCAACCCATTAATATAAGCTCACTTGGTTAACATGTTAATTTGGGCAGTCCAAAACTACTTGCAGAACTTCTAAGTTGATTTGTATGCGGTGCAGCAATCAGTTCTTACACCAGACACCTTCCATAACTGCATGAAACTGTGTAATCGCATGAAGCTCCTGCAGGAGTGAGATTGGTATCTCAATAAGGTTGTAGCAAAAGGAGCCGCTCTTGAAAGCCAAGGAATGAGAGCCAGGATTCCCACTTTTGTCACGAACGCAGTCTGTGATTTTAAGCTTCTAAAGATTGTTTACCACAATTGTATGTCAGGAGAACTTTCAGATCTTTGAGTAAAAGGCATTCTAAAAGCGCAGCTCTTGGAACCAACACACAAAAGAGCTGCTGCAAAAAATACCTTACAAGACATAAGCAAACGTCTCCAACTAATGGTGATGTATTGATAGTTTTGGAAATATTTATGGTAATCAGAAAAAGCATTCTTCTAATCATAATGTGAAGACAGTATTTCCAGTCTAAGTACCACAGACCACATTCATATAGGCCCTTAGAAGACAATAACCAATCTAAAAGCTTATTACCCTACAGCAGTGAAGTCTTTAATTTTAATAAAAATATAACTGTGACATGCCTGACCTTATAAATAATATTGATGTAATAATTTTAAATATTATTTGAATGTCATAGTGGTAGTTTCAGCCTAACTGGACTCATAGTTAATACAAACTATGAAATTCTGCTATTTCACACAGTGCCTGGAAGAACACTAGGAGAAAGAGTAAGGAAAGTGTCCTCTTTGACCCTACCTCTACATCAGCCTATGACAAATTCAGGATGTAAAATGTTTAAATAACATATAGGGTACACACAGTCCTTCTCCAAAAATAACAGGAGGAAAATTAGCTTTTCTGTATTGTGAATCCAGAACTGTATGTTATGTAATATTAAGGAACTGACATGTGCTCCCATTGACTTTAGTAATACAGAATCCGTACTTCAGCCAAGTAATTTATAATTCCTTTTATTAATAACAACAACTGACAGTATATCAGCTCCACTGCAATAAGATCACTGGTTGCTCACAGAAACGCGGTGCTTATAAAACCTCTGACAGAAATCCACTTATTCTGCTCACTACTACCTTGTGCTTGCTCCTTTCTCTCATTAACCATATTCCCTTCTCTGCTTCCAATATGATTTCTTCTTTCAGGGGCTTGTCTTATTTGAATACAGAAATGGTATAAAGAAAGAGAATAAGACTCAAATATCCACTTCATCGAAATCTCTGTATGCAAATCTCATATGTTGTAGGTTTTAGTGAGATCAAAAAAAAGGGGTTTCTGCAGTTTGCATTCACTTCTCATTAATCAGGTCCTAGAACATCCCTATTTGCAATAACCATACATCTGGAAATAAAAAAAAAGCCACAAGCTGTTTGCTAATGTTCATGGAACTCCATACTGGCTTTTATATTCACCGTAAAATCCAGATAACAACAGAATGAAAAAAGAAGGAAATAACATTTATGAGAAATCAAAAGGTAAAGACACTCTACATTTTGAAACTTAGAAGAATGAGAGAGAGAGATAGCCTGTCTGATACATTGAATTTTAGAGGCTATAGGAGAAGAGCAGCAATGAAAGGTAATAAATTAGGAAAGATGTATCTTCATTAGTGTACAATACATACTTGCTGTTTGACAGAGAGTTTGGCAATGTAACAGACTGTAAGGTTGTATGGTAAATATTTCGATGATTTCAGGGTACTGCACTTAGGAATCGTAAAAAGGATCAGTCTGACACACTATGCCCCACCCTTAAGGACATAATTCACTATGCTGCCTTGGCCGGTATAGTTTGCAGCACAGGTCTACAGTCTCTTCCTCTTTCTTTTTGGTGATGTGGGTAATATTCTCTAATAATAAAACCAGCTGCACAGGTACTGCCTATACTAGTACAAGTGAGACACTCAGATGTCTCCAGACATCCTCAATGCTCCTGATGCAGGACCTTGGTATATGGACATCCTACACAGCACTAGGTAAGGTTGATTTGGCTTTATCAGTTCAGGCTCTGAGCTGCAAAAATCCAGTTATATTATTTCCATACTGTAAAGAATTTTGGTTGTGCTTTATGAACAAGCACATAATAATTCTTCTGTACCTTCGATAATTCAGAGTTCTAAAGAACCGATATAGGTAGGGTCCAGGAGAGGGTGAGTGAGGACACTATGGCTTTGTCTTTGCTGCTAATAAGATACACGCATGTTTTTCCCCCCAGTGATTTAACTAATACCTAACAGCATATCATTGTCAAATCCTAGTGAAGACATCAGTATTTTTTGCCTTTGTACAGAGTCTAAGTCAGCTTTGCCCTTGCTTAAGTTACCTCATGCTTAAGCTACTGTTTCTCCTTAATATTTACTTGTGTATGTTATATTTAAAGAACAGCTTTCTGCAAACACTCATAACAAAGCTCACCTGTCTAAAACCAGAAGATGAAATAGAATCTTATTTTACTCAAATTGTCTTTAATCTGAAGATATTTGAACACTGTTGATTTTCTCAAGTAAATTGCTTGAGAAGAATTACGTAAAATAATGCCAAAGGTTCTTTAAGTACTCAGGCTTAAAATTTGACTTTTCAATTAGCATGACAATAGTGTCAGTATTAATAATCACTAGCCAGAATTAAAGAGAACATCCTGAGGCTCTGGGAAAACAAAATGTCTTGATGCATAAGAGTTTCAAGCATATCACATAAACATAAAAAAATATAAAAAATAATTTTTAAAAAAGACAAAAAAATTTGCCTGAAATATACAGGCTTTTCCAAACACTGTTGTCTAGCCTTTTACATTGATTATCCACTTTTCTTCTTCTTTCTAAACCATTCTCTATCTTCCTTCCATTACCTATTCTTCCTCTTTTCTCACTGACTTGGTGGCCTAACTTCCTTCTTTTTCATTCAGCCATCATCCCTTGGTGCCTGGGGTTTTTTCACTGTAAGATTTTCTAAACACAAGATCTTCTCCACCGTTCTCTAAATAATTCATTAGATCTTCATTAGTAACTGTTTTAATTACTGCCTTCTGCATGAACTGCTCTCCTGTCTCCAACATTTGCCAAAATGTTACAAACACCTCTCCTTTTCTTTCCTCCCAAAACCCTTCTGGTCTCTGCTTTTTTTTTATTGCTTCTGTTTATCTTATACTGTGCACTCAACACGTTAATTCAATTGTTCTTCAGATTGCAAATATCTCAACCCAGCATACAATATAGTATGTCTGGGAAAAAATGAGTCCTTCTTGGTTTATTTGTTTAATTATTTTTATCTTATCTTCCTAAGAAAACACGATAACTGCATTTATCAGATCTATCCTTTAAATAATTTTGAAATTATTCACCAATATCAAACAGATTAGAACTTGGAAAAGAAGACATCTCAAAGACAAAAGGTCCTATGAGTTTTACAGAAATCAGTGGTTACAAGCAGTAGGAGCTACAAATTAGTCTTTGCAATGAAGGAATGCAAGTGGATCTTGAACAACCAGCTCGCCAGTCCACTAAGTATATTGGCCAGCCAGCTGCATGCATCCTCCGTCCTGGTCATAGTACACACTGTCATTTTGCCAGGGAGAGTGCTGGGAAGATGGAATACCAGGATATTTCAGTGGGCAGAAAGGGAAAGTTACGACTT
>VZTL01017370.1:0-33813 GCA_013400535.1 Scopus umbretta
ACTAGGAAGAAAATCAACTGTATTCCAGCTGGTACCAGGACACCTTGCTGTCAACATTAGCATTTAGGGAAGCTGGCAGCTGCCAGGGCAGGGTTAGCCCCACAGGAGGGATGCAGCTATAGCAAAAGGAAAAGCAAACTTGGCACCCCCAAATTCCACATCTCATGGCCCCAGCTTTACCCCCAGCCTTCCTGGAGGAAGAAGGGGTCCCAAGGTTTGAGGCTGCACACGTCTGCTCCGCCAGTGCTGCTGAGATCCTCAGAGCGTATCAAGTTTGGGAAGGGCAGTGGAATCCCTGTTGAAGACCTCCCGTTGCATGGGGTCCACGCAATATGCGTCTCCCACAGCAGTGGAGTAAGAGCTGGCACTGCAAAGCCGGAGGGAGATAGGACATTGGCATCCCTTACCTGGGCTTTGTGTGTAAAGAACAAAACTGAGGACTGTGCTGGCCCTGACCAAGGAACAAAATGCTGGACACTACTGCCAAGTAACCAACGCAGAAAATAAGAAGCACTGGTCACCTGGACACAAGAGTTAAATGACTTCCTGCTGTTGGTGTGTTTTGCAAGTTGCAATACAGCATTTAATGAAGTAGGTTTGGCAGTTAGATTTGCATACAGGTTTGCATATTGGCCTCATCAGACAAAATTCCAATAATGCATTCAGTACCTGCAGGAATGACAGATGTGCAGGCCTAGCAGCTGTACTGTTTTATGCTATGTGATGGCTGTGATGTTTACATGAGACATGATAATACCCTCTTCTGCCCAAATACGGATTCATGAGCTTGCATCAGCTCCATCCATTTCCCACATTTTCCAAATCTGAAACCTTTTATCTTCTCCAGTTTCTCATTTTGTCAGAATTATATTACTACTCTACTCCATTAAGAACACCTTTTCAGCCTATCTAAATGTATTCTCACGTACGTAAAAGTAGCATAATACCAAGGAAACATATAAGAGCCTGACATTTCTTTTCATGCTGGTACTTACTGTTCAAAATGTCCTAGAAGAATATTAATTATGTCTGTCTTTTCATAGGTGAAAGGGACTAATCAGTTGAAAGGACCCTCCACCTTTGGAAGCATGCTACACCAAGCAGACCATCCTTTCGCAAAACACATTGAACTCCTTTGGATGACACCCACATCAGTCTTCTCACTCCAAACTGCACAACCACCGTGTTAAAGAACTGCCAAGGGAGGATCAGAGAAGAAAATTAGGCAAAATTTTTACATTTTCTGACTCTTAAGAAGTTAGCAGAGTGGGGAGGATAATAGCCACTGTCCTCGGTGACTGCATGGTGTTGGCAAGAAACAACTTTTGTAACTTTCATATATCTGTAAAAGCCCCTGATCACTTCAAACGTCTCTGCCAGGAATACGATTCCATAAGTAATGTGCATCAGCCACCCATAGGCTCCAACTTTGAGTGGCCCCACAGGTGCAGTTCCCCAGAAAGACGAGCGAGCTGCACGGCCACTAAAACCACAACAGTTAAAGTTGGAGCCAGTGCTTACCTTCTCAACACTGACTGCCATGAATTTTCTCCAGTATTTTCTTCCTCTAGATCAAGTTGAGATTAACCAGTTGGTAATTTTACAGTAATCACAGATCCTAGTGAGGTTCTCTGATGCAAATTGTCCCAAACGGGCTCGGCTTAGTTGCAACCCTGACAAATCTTAGACTATAGCTACCAAATCTATACACTGCTTCTTCAGTCTAGCTTTAATAATAAGGCCACTTCTACAGTGGTTATCCACATGGGTATGTAAAACAGTAACATTTCACTAGAAGCCCCTCAGTTTAAAATTAATCCAGCTTTCTCCAGGGACAACCATATTCCACCAGGAAACAGACATCTGTAAGGATGAAAGGGAAACGGGCGTCTCCCCTTCCTAACAGAAGTTAGAGTAGATGTCATTAATTTTCTTTTCACTTTTAATCCCACATATTACTTTCTGCTGGAAGAAGACTTCATAACTGTGGTAACCCCAAATTGCTGGGCAATCTGAAAATGTTAAGAGAAGCATGGTTTCTACCTCAAGGCGTTGACTGCATAATCTGAAATGGGACATACATTAATTCACATGGCAAGAGGAAGGAACAAAGCTTTTTGCAATACACGCCCTAGGGTGAGTGAGCAGATGACGGCAGCACTCTGATGATGCTGAATGTTCTGCAACAACCGCAGACTCTTCCTCCCACCCTCATTCCTCATGTAGGCCTTCCTCATTAGCCTCTGTGTGTGAACACAGTGCTGGTGCCATCTTTGGTCACCAAGAGAGAGAAGTCGGGAAAGTCATAGGGATGCAGAACCCAATCAGCAAAATACTACTTCCAAAACGAAGTTGCCAGCGCAAACCCATTTGCATTTTTTCAGCTGAAGTTTCTTGCTTGGCTTGTGGCAGTGATGGTCACAGCATGTTTTTTCTGCTTGTGATTCAGGAAAGATTTGCTGATTGCACCAATCCAACCCATGGCAGCGGGTGCAGGGGCTGATGCGGCTCCTTTGCACCTGGACAGAAGCTTGCTAGATACAACTCTGTATAGAGGTGTTCACTTTGCAGAAGAAGCTTGGCTGAAAGCACGATCCAGAGAGACTTTCCCTATCTCCCCTAGATCTTGCGGGGCCTCATGCTACTCCTGCATGTTCAGCTTATCTGCTAATTTTAAGTAAGGGTAATTTAAGATACGCTTTCCTCCTGAATTACGTAATTTTATTGTAAGTCAATGAGCTGAGCTGGGAACACTGTGCTCAGCTAAGTGCAAAGAGCCCATTAAACTCACAAGCAGGACAAAGCAAAGCACTGGGGCAAAGCAAAGCACACTGGGGCAAAAGCCAGGCTGCCTTTACCCTCCCCAGGAATGACACTTCCCTGTAAATGGGGGTGACTTGACTAACGGTGGGCAGGCAAGCTGGAAATCAGTGACCACTGCTGCCCCGGGGAAGCAGGGCAGAAATGTCATTGCAGGGTCACGCTCTCAGGCTTTACCACCTCCCGGGTGAGTAAGGGCTCCTTAAAGTACCACCCACGCTGCAGGGGTGGTGCAGCTGTGTCTCCTCCAAGAGGAGCTGGCTTTCCTCCTGCCAGGGCTAAAAACAAGCGGCCAATGCCCACTAGGACAACACTCCCTTTGGTTTGAGGCCCTGAGGGACCTCATTCAGCCAGAGCGGACAGGGCTGCGTCAACGTGGTACGCTGCAGGCAGACAGGAGCTTGCTCTGCCCCGACAGGGAGCCCGCCCAACATAAGCCGGGTGTGGGTAGTGGCTGTGCAGCTTTAGATAGCACGGTGCTGCAAACTGGATGGACCAGCTCAGGAGCAGCACTGCCAGTAAAGCCCGAGTGCATGTTGGCTTTTTTTGGCATTTGCTTCCACAGAAATCCACCATGGCTGAAAGGTGGCCAGGGTGGGATCAGCTCCCAGCCTCGGTGACACTATCCGCCCACCTGCCTCCCCTGCCCACAGCTCAGAAGCGGGAAAAGATGGCGGAAGCAAGCTAGAACCACAGTCACCACACTTCCCTCCCTCTGCGCCCCCGTGATGGCCAGCCGCAGCCAGGTCCCTCAGCTTGTCAGCATGTCTCGGTGCATTTGCCTTTGCCAGGCTCATTCCTGCAGGCCTGCGGTTATGAAGGGGAGCTGATCAGCAAGGGCAGCGGGTAGCCCTCTCACCACCACCCCCTTCACCAGGGCAGCAGAAAGGACTGAACGTCTGAGTGGTGAAATACCTTCTCAGCCCTAACACCTCCCCCTCGGGAATAAAGCAGCCGCCACACTTGCAATGCTGCTCATGGCTTACCAGGGAGCACCAATTCCTGACCCTTTCTTCATCTCTTGCAACTTTGACATAATCTATTTTAAAAAATAGTTTATTTTATTTAAAAAAAAAAAAAAAAAGAATTCACAGTTTTTAAATAGGCTGGCCAATAGGCTTTGTGCATGTTAATGGTTCTCAGGCAAGTAAGATCAACTGGATTCTCGGTGGCAATTACAGAAAAAGCTGAGGTGCACACGAGGTACGCAGGCCTGACTATGGCTGCGGAAGAAAGACGTGGCATCAGTTACCGAGCAATGAAGGACGAGCATGGGAACGGGAAGGCGGCGGTACGTTCCAGAGAGCCCTGAAAGGAGAGCGACATCTCTGTTTCTCGTTACTGAACTGTTCGGTGCAATTGCACACCTTGCTCAGCGAGACGTATTACGCCGGTGTCATCAGCGGGGAGAGCCTGATACCTGCCACTTCTGTTAGCGTGATACGAGATGTCGGAACCCAGACCAAAGCAGGAGCACCGGGTGCCGTGTCAAAGAGGAATTGAGCAGAGGAGAAGACACATCAGGCCAGAGCAAGAGCTAGAAATAGGGCTCTGACAGCTCATGCGATCCTGCAGGCACATGAGCCTACTTCCCATGCCCAGCAGTCAAGAAACAGCTCTTGCTGTGCCGCATGTTCCCAGAAAGGGATGTAGCGGGAGGCCCAGCCACAGACTGGGTCTCCCAACTTTGCCATCTTTGTACCAGCATGGGGAAAGACAAGTGCCAGGGCAGGGTGGCCCAAGGCAAGCAAGGAGCGAGACAGGACATTTCCTACGTGGTGCCAGCAAAGCCCCACGTGAGGCCACAGGGCAATAAGTGAACAGTAATTACAGTAGTTGTTATTAATCCATGCATGGATTTCCCCTATGCTATCTAGATAATACTGCAGTCTTCTGGGCTTCCCAGCAAGCAGAAAAAAAGCAGATAGGGTGAAAAAGCCTCTTGCTTTTTGATTTGTTCAACACATTTTCAGTGTTCCTAAATAAGCCCATTGCTTATTAACAGGCAGCAAAAACGCAGCAGCAGCTTTTCCATGCTGGTACCTGGCACGTCCAAATGGAGCTGCTATACCTAACTGTTGCCCAAGCTGCTGCATCTCACCAACCAGTGCTTTGAGTTTTAAGCCTTTGACCTTTTATGCAGAGGACTTTATAGCTGCAAAGGTGAAATAGTCAGGAGAACTGTTTTATTTTTATTTCCTTTTACTGTAGATCTGACCTGTTCTGGGTTACAAAAACCAAAACTATGGTTTAAGGAGTGGCTGAAACTTCCTCCTGACTGTACCATGCAGTGTAGAGAAGGGTCAGAGCCTGATATGATATGACTGGTTTTGACAAGCAATTTAAACTCTTACATAGCTGGCTTTACCCTGAGCAGAGGGGGATCCCTGGGGTCTTTTGTCCTAATTTGGCTGGGGGTTTTTTGCCTGTTTGGTTTTGGGTTTTGGAGAGCTTTTTTGGTTTTTTAATGAAGGCAGAAGCAAGAGTGGGAAAAGGCTGAAAACTCAGTCTTATGATAACAAAAGTTCCTATGTCATTGTATTAAAACAAGCAGGTAGAAACTACTCTCTAAACAAACTCTCTTAAGACATTTCAGGAAAGCTGAGAACTACTGGTTGATTTTTGTTGCTCTTCCTAGAAGTTGCCTGACACAAAAACAGTTCAGCCTTGTTTACAAAACAGAATTCCTTGATAAAGTATTCCAGAAACGCAGTACATGCTAATCTTAAGACAGTGACTAATTGTCACAATTATTATTTCCTTGAAGATAAGGAGCCTTCATTTTCTAATGGCTGGTCTATTTGCTGAATGCTGTTGGCCTTAGATATGATGATGAATTATTATTTGAGCTAAATCTAAATGGTACACAGATAATATGAATTCTTGCAAGACCAGGAATTAGGAAGAAAATCAGAGCAATGTTGGCTTTTATTTAAATAGCTGATGTGACTCATCCTACCTTTCTCGAACTTTGGAATATTAGACAGCAAAGGAAGCACTGTAATGTGAAATACTGCAAATATAAAGGGGAAAAGTCAATGGAGAAATCCAAGACACCCAGCATTGCAGAAAACTAACTAGAATTTGTATTGGATGCTGCCATCTTGACAACATGCTGATGAAAAATACAGTAAAACACGGTTCTTTTTTAAAAGGACAAAACCCTGGTGGGTTACAACACAGTTGTAAAGGTAGTTAATAAAGCTATGCGCCTAAAAACCTGCACAGATGGAATGCTGAAATGGATGCTTTAATTGGTGTTTTTCACATTGAATACTGTGTTTCATAACCACCTTTCCCCAGTAGCCACTTCAGAAAGGATTAATAGCAACAGCTACTTGCTTCCACTGTACTTTCTTTAACACAAGACATAGAAAACTCAGCAGTGCCAGCATATACTGCTCCCTGGCTATCGCACAGGATTTAGGCTGTCCCCTTCTCCTCCCACCACGAGTGAGAGGGGTGAGGGCTACACGCCGTTTAATGGATATTGTTCTCCCCCCGTGGACAAGTGAGGTTTAAGTCAAAGGACGACAGCAAGATACAATATGAGGTGAGGGTCTCCTTACTTTTTGTTCGAAAGTACTTCGGGTCTCCTACTAATGGTTGGGATTTTTTGTTTGTTGGGTTTATATATAAGAATATATATATGAGACTAGGTCTGACAGTCCAAAATTAAAATTTCTGTTCCAGATGAGACTATTAAATTATTCTTTGTATCCCTATGGACAGCATGCAGAAGTTCTGTATCATGCTTGCAGATGTAAACCTGATTGATCTCAGACAAGTGAACAAGTGTACAAAGCTTTTCCATCGAGAGCTCGAGCCTTGCTGTTAACAGGAGCTGGGGGGCTCCATGACCGCATTAATGTCATATTTGCTTCTATTTGTATTTGCTTTCATAGAATCATTAAGGTTGGAAAAGACCTCTGAGATCATCCAGTCCAACCGTCAACCCAACACCACCATGTCTATAAACCATGTCCTGAAGTGTCACATCCACACGTTTTTTGAACACCTCCAGGGATGGTGACTCCACCACCTCCCTGGGCAGCCTGTTCCAATGCCTCACCATTGTGCTGATTCTCTGGAATTAATACATCCACCTAGCTATCATATACTGTTTCAATGAAAAGCCGAGTTAAACAACCAACAGTACCTAACTTCCACATCCAATGAACATCAGCCCCATGGACTTTATTATAAACTCTTACCGAAAGTCACTGAGACTCAAGGCTGTAAGTACCAATTAGAAAACAGAGGGTAGCTGCTCAGATGTTCAAGTTACATACCCAGGGACGCCTGTCTTACCCGTGTGCAAACACATCCACTATGCCTATTAACAGAAGAGGGATGGGCGGGGTGCGGAATATTATTGAAATACATACATTGCTGGTGCTGCGATCTGTCTTGAACACAAGACACCAGGCCACACAACACATTCTTCCTCTGCGTAATGGTTACACACAGCTGTGGTCCAGCCTCCAAGGCACCCATAGGAAGGGTAGCTCAGTTTGGAGATGAGCTCTGATGCATTTTAGCTGTTAACCCCTGCAGGATGCCACAACCTTACGCCACAGCCTTGCCGAGTGTCACACGCTACACGTGAGACTTGCGCAATCACTGCGGAGGGTGAGGTGCATTCGCCCACATGCTGGGCACGGTATGCCAGTGTGAAAATGGAAAATAGGAAATACGAAGTGGGGCTTGTGCTCAAAGGTGCCCAGGAGAAGAACCCTCGCTGCCGCAGCCCCTGCCGGAGCAGGTGACTACCTGAAGCAAAGGGTGATGCTGGGGAAAAAAAGCAAAGACAAAAACAGTCGCTGTGCAGAGCGAAAACCCTGAGCGCTCTTGAGCGGCAGGGGTGGAAATCGGCGCACTTGCGGGCTGCTGCTGGGCTGTGCTCTGCACCCTGCTCCTCTGCTCAAAGCAGCCACGTGCCAGGTCAGTCGGCACCGACCTGCGAGAGCTCGCTGCCTGCACGTGCATACGGGTATGCCCTCAGCCACAGCCTTCAAGTGCAGGTCCTTGCCTTCTGCAGGGACATTTCATCTCCTTGCAGTCCTTGGTTTATCCTTCAGCTGCTCCTTTGCCTTCCAGGGTCACGTTAGTCCCCAAGAAGTATTTTTTCCACAGAATTTCTACTCCGACCTTGGCCTGACTGAAGGAAGGGGATGTGCAGCGGGTCACTGGGTGAAGAAGTGCTGATGTGGGGTATTGAGCAATGACCTGCTTTGGGGGTGCAAAAGCCTTTACTTCTAGCTCCTGTAGGACTTTCCAGAACCCCGTGTTCAGAAGTTCACGGTAAGTTAATCATAGAATCATAGAATCGGTAAGGTTGGAAAAGACCTCTGAGACCATCTAGTCCAACCGTCAACCCAACACCACCATGCCTACTAAACCATGTCTCAAACTGCCACATCTACGCATTTTTTGAATACCTCCAGGGATGGTGACTCCACCCCCTCCTTGGGCAGCCTGTTCCAATGCTTCACCACTCTTTCAGTAAAGACATTTTTCCTAATATCCAATCTAATCCTCCCCTGGCACAACTTGAGGCCATTTCCTCTCATCCTATCGCTAGTTACTTGGGCAAACTTGTGCAAACACATTTGAAATAGAGATCTGTTGGCCTCTAAAGCCATTCAATTGTCTAGCCATTTTTCTTTCCAGCCTCTGCATCTACAACTATGGACAAATCATGTCCAGCCTGTTTTTTCTCTTTTGCCAACTACCACACTCAACTGAGTCATCCTGGCCTTGCTCACACCACATCACCAGGACTGATGGCAGCAGGGACAACCCATAAGAGTTAAGCCCATAGGGCTTTTCCTTTTCAGAACAAAGCACTTCATACAAAATATTTCAGCAAAACAAGCTGAAGCAGCCTTTGGGTGTATGGAAATTGGCAGCAACTTTTTAGTAGCCTGAGGGTAAAGTAACTGTATTGTATCAGGTTTTTTTTTTTTACTTTTTTTAAGGAAAGGAACATTTTTGTTTATAGACATTTATCTTTGTAAAGTAAATTTGCTTTCAAAGTTTTGTTAAAAAAAGACAAGGTTTGTTCTAAAGCATGCTACTGGGCTGTGTTTGATTAGGATTCTTTCCTGCTACGACAGATAAAAGATCACTCTGTTCAACAATGTGTTGTTGACAGGGTTTCAGTGAAATCCCAGCAATGGAGGTAGGAAGCATATGTTTCAGTTTAAAATGCTGAGGAACAGAAACTTAATATTGCTTCAACTTTTTCCTTACCTGCATTTTTAAAGGCTCCTCAGTTTGTCAGTGCTCAGGAGAGAAGCAGGGGTGTCACATGATCACCACAAAAAAGTCTAGCGCAGCGTGGGGTGAACTTCCGTGGCCTCCAAATACCCCTTGCAACAATTTGAGGGTTCCCAGTTCGTCTATAAAACTACACCCTAGTTGACCCATCCCCTTTTTGCTAAGAGCACATACACACACTTCGGTTAAAGTTCAGAAAATAAACAGAAGCGAACGACATCAGTTTTAACCACTAGAAATAAATAGTTCAAATACCAGGGAGAGGAGTGTTGTCTCACTCCTTGTAGCAGTGGTATTCACTCCTTTTTAATGATTTGTGTGTGTCTAACCATTTTGCATTCAAGGTGTAGGCATGCTACAGCGGATTTCGACCTTCCAGCAAGTTTCCTTCCTCTGATCATTTTTCACTTTTCAAAGCAATCCACAGACACGCACGGCCTCACAACTTAAGTTCAGGAACTGTTGCATGCAGAAAAGGAAACACGAAACGGAATAGGAAAGGAGAATTTGCAGGAAAAAGAATAAAAAGACCAGAATTGCCTGCCAGATATCACATCTCATGTCACTCCCACACGCTGCGATCTGTCATGAGTTCAAGTGTTGGAAGAAATTTTGGGTTTCTTCCAGGACAGCAGGCAGAGTGAGGATCACAAAAGCACCCCACAGGCAAGTGAAGAGCACTGCCGAGGTCTATCCCATGCTGAGAAAACATCCCTCAGGGACAGGAATCGCCAACGTGGCCGTCTCTTCCCGTTTAGAAGTGTAACCATACCGACATTCATGCCAAAACCCCACACAGGATCTGCAACCAACCCAGTGAAAGCAGTTATCGGTGTTGTCCTCAAAAGCTTTCCCTCCTCTACAAGTAAATGGTTTTGTTTATGCAGGTGGACTCGTAACACTCAACGTCAGATGCTAAAGAGGAGGTAGGGTTGGGCGGAAGCCTCTGTAGTGAGCAGGAGTGTCATAGGGAATAGGTGACCTGCCCTGTCAGATGCTGCAGGAAAGCCCCACAAGCTCACAGGCTCCAGCATCCCTGCAACTCTTCCATGCTCAGATAAGAGCATCAGCAGCAATTCTTGGGACCGGACCTCGTTATCTCACATGACCTGGCTAAAATAATGGCTTGATGACAGGGAAAATACCTGCTTTTGGCTCACACCACCACTTCAGAAACACTATTACCTTGTGGCACACAGAAATGATCCAATACAGACTCCTTCTAGATTCAAATTTGTTCAAAAATTTTGCAGGTTGCTACATATATCGGCAGGCTTCGTGATGAGTAAAGAATCTTGTCTTCACCAACAGCCAGCAAAAACGCTAGTTGGAGCTTTTTGCTCCTGTCCTGTCTAGTTCACAACCAGTGTGAGTACCGGCCTGTTTTTGGCAAGATCATACTACTGAATCTGTGCAAGACCAATCTGTACAATTACAAAGCTACACCCTGGGGCTGGAGTTTCCTTAATTGCTTCCCCAACTGTTTTCCCTAAAGCCCCCTCCTAAATTACCTGGATACAAGAACTACAAAGTTTTACTAGCCACCATCATACAGCAAGTATCTCAGTCTCCAAGTCACCACTCCTAGCCATAATATCAAAGCACTTCAGATGGCAAGTTCTCGTCCTTTCTTGAGGACCAAGAAAAATGTGCATCTCCGTGTCGTACTGATGTATTTACTGCTCCAGATACAGTCAAACAGTTTCACCTCACACATGCAACTCTCCTTCAGAAGACTGAATTACAGGGTTTCATAATCCTAGCTTCTATTCAATGTGGGATGTAGGCAAAATGCCAGGAAGTTTAGACTACCTGCTGTTGAGCTCTGTTACTGACATTCAACATCTTCCACTGGAGCAAAGGGAGGCTACAAATTGTCAGCAAACCAAAGGGCTGGGCCTCATGTCTGCATCTGAGCTCCAAGTTTAAGCCTTTTACCATGTTCCCAACCTAAATACAGGAAAGCATTTGCTCCGTTTATGACATCACATATGTACACATATACAGTGATGCACTGCAGAAATAATTACTCTGAATACAGCCTAGCTCAGGACAGACACCACCTACCCAGAGCAGAGGGGGCAGCGCATGTATGAGAACGTGATCCTCACCAGTCAACAGCACAAATCAAGAAACTACCCAAGCCAACTCCTAAGAAATGGCAAGGACTCCACGTAGCACAAGAGCCTTCAGGCACTCAGGGTGCTCAGACGGTAACCCCTTCCTAAGGGCTGCGTCTCCAAGCTAGGCCAGCTCTTTGCCATGAAAGCCAGCGAGCCACTACACCAGGCCAGACTGGTGGTTCAGATGCCCTCTTCAAAGACAGAAGAACGCATCAGCTCAGGAATCTTTGCTCCAGATTGTGTGAAGTCAGGTCCACTTATCTCACCAGCCTCTCTAATAAAAGGGTTATTGTACCCAAGGGGGTAAAACTCCTCATCAAGCCCGAACATACCACCCTCTCCTTTGTCCAAGACCCAGCATGATCCAGGAGCACTCGACTGATTTGGCGATACCCAAACAAGACGCTTCAGATCCCTGGTATACATATATTGGACGGAGGGGGCTGAATTGCTACATGAGACCATAATATTTGTGGACATGACACTGCATTCGTATGTCGTGTAACTGTACACGTAGCAGAAACTACTTCACATTTTATTCATGCCAAGGCAGCTCCTGCCAGAATCACAGCTTTTAACCAGAATAGACAATACCACTCTTAACACGTCCCAATTTTTGTCCGAAGAGACCTTTGCCAAGGCAGAAGGTTCTTTACTTAAAAGGAATCACCGAAAGAAGTCAGACCCTGGAGGTGAAGGACTGGCTCTGTACTAATGCATGCAACACTCTATCCTTAAGGAGGCACTTCCAGACAGAAGGAATATGAAAATCCATGTGACACTGTACAGCACGAGAAAGGCTCATGGCCTCTGGGACACACAACAAGGCCAAGACTGCAATTTTGAGCAGACATAAGCATTAAGTTCTGCCTCACTGCTGAATACCTGATATTCTCAAAACAAGCTACATCTCAACAATGTCTTACACAGTAGTGTAAAATCTGAGTGCAACATTTTTAAGCGTCCAGATTCTCTAAAGAGGACAGCTATATAAAGAGACCTAGAGAACTATTCATGGTTCGTAGGCTAATTCTGAATCCTTTTAATGGACTGTACAGATTTCTACACCTGGTTTTATGCAATACATTATACTCCATATAGACATGACACCAACTGGTAGATGAACGCGTATCTTCTGCCCTGTGATGAAGCAACAAGTGATCCCATAAGGCTCTTACTGATCACTTTTCAAAAATACGTCTTTCTTGGCTAATTGTAACATGAAAGAGTTCTTGCTGAAAGAAGCAGAATGCACTCCCGAGTTACGCTCGTAGGCCTCTCAAATCATTCTGACAGACATACCAGGATCATATTGCAACAGAAGGATCTTCCAGTAACACAAAGTTGACTGACACATTTTACTTTTACTTTCCAGTGTATAAAATCTATTTTTGTACTTCTTCCTACAGAAATATACCACAAGTAAAAAGCAATGGACTGGAAACTGGGCAGAATCCCTACCACACAAACTGAAGGTAAAGGGTAAAAACAGAGAAGGTGAAGTCTCACCTAAAACCTTTCATATACAGCAAGAATTTTGCTACATTCCCTTTCCCATAGCCAGGTACGCTACATTAGTTACATTGCCTAACAGACCTTTTAAAAAGTTAAAAACAAACCAAAAGAAGCAAACAAACAAACAAGAAAAATCACATCGACTTTATATCAGTGGACTTCCACCTGAAGAAGAAAGCCTGAACACAGTAGGCAAAAAGAAAATCCTGTTTCAAGGAAAATACCACCTCCAGTATTCATATATCATGCATTAGAGATTACTAGGACTGAACCGCTAACACCTGTATGCTGCTAGAAGCTTAGGCATATTGTAAATGCATTATCTGCTGCAAGCAGGATATTGTCGTATCGGGCTACCTGAAAACCTGAATCTAAATAAAAGTTTAAACCGATCTTCTTCCATAAGTCGTTTTACATCTAAAAAACAGTCTGCAGTCGGATCAGTTCCTTTCAGCAAGGCCAAAGTTACAAGCTAACAACAGGGTCATAGCGACGATTCTTCAGTCTTCATCTTTTTTGTTTGTCCATTCGAACCATGTTGCAGATCCTGCCTTTTTTTTTTCCGCTGCTGTAACCTTTCCTCATTCCTCTGTAGGAAGGTGGCCATGTTATCAAATGAAGCCTTGTAGAGACTGCTGTAGTGGCTCTCCACACCAACGAAACCTGCAATTGGGCAAAGCGAGAACACAACACAAGTGTTAATTCCCTTAGCGATCTCACCAATTACTTCCTGTACTGTAATTCTAGATAGTGGCATTTCAACTCATTTACTGTGGTCCTATCCACTTTATTAAATATCAGCATTTACGCTGTGTAAGCCTGACTTCTGTTGGAGTAAGCATCTGTTCTGCATTTGCACAACCAAGTATAGTCTCCAGGTCTTTTAGGCTAAAAAAATTCACAGAGGCAAGCACGAGACGTTGACGTGAAGAGGGCACACACCTCTCTACGCATTGAACGCCTGCAGTCTTCAAGGCTTCTGTTTTTAAAATGACTGCTGTTGCAACTTATTAGATATCCCATTGGAGTTGTTCCCCAAGACCCAATCACTGCAAAGGGTGGATACTACCTAACTGTGCTTAGCTGACTTGTCTCCTAGAGTTTTAACTTAAAAGAAGCCCAAAGAAGTAGACTTCAGTGATGTCCTCCAGCGCACACACATTTCTAAGTACATATTCACCCCGATAGTTCCGTTATACCTTCCGTGAATTCAGCATAACGTTCATCACATTGTCTCCAAGACTCTAAGTTTAGACGAGTTTAACAGGGAACTAACCGCTATCCAAAAAACCCCCAGCCAGATTGTTTCTGTAGAGAATACAGAATGAGACTAGCTGGCTAGGTCCACATTTCTAAAAATTGTTAGCGTGGTACCTGACAAAGCCAGTTACCTCTTGTTCTCTGCATTCCAACCTTTTCACATTCCCATTTCCAAAAATTCTTGATCTTAAAAGGGCAAATGCAAGGAAATCCAGCATTTGCTAGGGTTTGGTCCTGAAGCTAGTATGCTACTCCACCGTAAAGTACACACAGCATCCCCTTGCTTCTTGGTAGACAAAGAAAGCAACTTTCCCTTGCTGGTACTCAGCAAGGCACATGCTTTTACTTTCGAGGGTCTTGCACTCACATTGCAACCAATTTATTGGTCTCTTGCCCTGGGAGAAATTGCGTGCTGCCAGTTTGAATATCTATGCTACTCTCTACTTGATCAGTCTGCACTACATCTTGCTCTATCTTTCTCTGGGATCACTTATAACAATGTCAAATTGTTCAACATGTGCTTCAAGGTTGACCTACGTGGCTTAAATCCTACAGAATCGGCAATCGGGGGAAACAAATTTATAAAAGGACAGTATGAGGTATTAAGACTGGGTTGAAACAATATAATGATCACCTTTTTTAAAAGGAGTAACTACCTCTTCAAGCACTAATTACGCACTGGAATGAGTGCTCAAGTGAGCCTCCCCTTACTAATTAACAATAATAGACCCTGTCATCTGAGCAGTCCTCCTTTCCCAGCTGCAGATGCAGCCGGCTACCGTGTGTCACAGTAATTTGCTACACGGGCTAATTATGCTCAGAACCTCTTCCCCTGCCTGCTCTTTTTACTTCTCTGTTGCTCCTTTTCACTCAGACCTCATACTTCTAATTATCTGCCTGGCTGTAACTATCAAGTCTGCAACACCCACAGGCACACACTCTCCCTTCCAAAGGAGTCCCTCACTTCCTCTTAGATTTCAAAGACTGTACCAGTTTAGTGACAGCTACACCCTAAACCATCCAATACTAGATATTAAGGAGACTTTACATTAGACTGCATATTCCTGCAACTGTTTCATCTTTATGTATGACCACCAAGAACAGACCAAAAGACTGATGGGGACTGTAACACCTTTTTTAAGGAAGGTTCCCAGTCTCCCAGCAAAGTACAGGAGAGAAATTTCAATTGGTCAACTCTCAATACACAATGAGACATCCACAAGCATAAGCTACAACCCTTCTCTACCCTGCAGCCACCACTGCCATAATTTCAGCTTCTAAATAAAGTTGGGTGGGTTTTAAATACAAAAACCCCTGGAGATATCGGGTGCTTCTGAACTAGTAAACCGTGTATTATTTTTCTGCCAGAGACTAGGGGCGGGGCAGAAGTAAAGCACAAAATGAACCAGCCCTGATACCATTCAATTTCATCTGTGATACCATCCAGGGTCACGTCCTCCAGCCTCAGCAAGCTCCGCATAATCTGCCTTGCAAAGGTGGACCCGAATCTTTAGAGCAAAGCTGCTCCTCCCACAGCCATTCCATTCTTACTATCTCCCCTGTACTTCTGATCAAGTGTCATGCCCAGGTAAGAGACAAGACGACAAACAACAGCATTTGCTACCACAGCAGTAAGACAGACTCCAGCATCTCTGCCATGGGGTGTTCACATACATCCCTGTGATAAGGTGTCTGTGTAAAACAGTTTTAATGCTACAATTTGGATCTAAATACCTACATCATTTTGTGATAACAGTAACCTGAACACACTTCATGATCTACACTAACTTCCATACCAGATGGCGTGATGAAACAGAGAAAACTGAAAGATCAGGTGACTTCAACAGCCAGCTGAACTGACCCGAACTCTAATCTTCCTCCTAAACCTTATGCTTTAGCTGTAAAAATTGCATGTCCTGGGCCTTTAGGCCAAATTTCTCACCTTCAAACACTGTCCAGTTGTCTTGAAGATATTTTGACATCTTCTGTAATCCTTTGTCATCAGTTACAGCCTGGGAAAAGAAGGAACATTGCATGATATTTTGGGAATAATAAGCAATCTCATGTTTCACAGCACACTGAAAAATGCAACAGCTCTCAGATGAGTACACTGAAAGGAGAGCAAGTGTAAGCCCTCCATGATCTCTTTTAGGACTGCTATAGAAACCTGGCCTGAGATGACGTGTTCTGCTGGGGAAGCTTTGCAACTTGAAGGAAAAGAAAATGGATTCCCACTAATCTGTGAGGAAAAGCAATATCACAACGGACACATAAGGGTCAAAGAACATACTGAGAAGTTTCATTTAAAACCACTTCACAACTATACCGTAATTAGCTGGGGACTCACAAGGATAACAAGTGAGTTTCCAGTTGTTTAACAGGCTATTACAGAGAACGTGATAGCACATCCCTCAAATTTGACTCCCTGTTTTCAGTGAAAAAAGTCCCCTTAATGCTCCCAGAATGCCTTGTCCCCCAAAGGATCCCTCAGAGGCAGGCACAGGAAAGGCTGTGTGGAAAGCACTCCTCAGCAAACCGCAAAAGGATTTTATTGTTTTGTGGGTTTTTTTAAATAATCAAGTGTGGCACACAGAAGGCACAGACAATGTTTTAAAGTACTGAGTGCAATGGCTGACAACCACTCTGCTTGATCCTGCTATGCCAGATGTTAGCTTTACCAGAGAATAGACTGGTATTCATAAGAAGCTCTCAGCGGCTTTGCATTATACGCAGGTGAGAAGTAGAATGAGATGTGTATCTATGACTTTTACTCTGTCTCAAGACATAAATAGAGAATTGTGCCATTTAGCTTTCACGGAACTTAGTTTACTCCGTTTTTGATATGGCCTCAAGACAACAGAAAACATTCAGGATGTTAGCATAATGCAAGTATCTACCTTCCACTGTCCATCACATGGTCTGTACAATTGAAGAGGAGCTTCATTGTCTTCCTGCAAAATCCATAGATCTCCTGTTTCCTCAAATGCAATGTCCCAACCTTTATGTTTCAAAGAGATTTGCTGTCTGTAAACTAGCTGCTGGGCAATGGAATCAAGCTGAAAGACGTAGACTGTGGAAATACTTTTGAGAGGAAAAACTTAATTACCATTATTACCAAATCCACCTACAGCCATCACTTGTACAGCAAACTACAAACACCCACACTTAATTCCAAACACAGCCAAAGCAAAGTCATTAGAAATTGCAAAAAAATAGTCTAGCACTTCAAGTGCCGTTTGCTTACATGATCTGAGGCAGAAGCTGTGAATACCTAACATGTCAAATGGCTTTTCAAGTGTTATATGAAAGATAAAGCAGTCAATGCTGCCTTTTTTTTAGGAGAAAAGGTGGTAAAGGGAATTTCAGAAGGATTACTGAGGATTTATATAAGGAGTGTTGCATGGTAGCACATTGGCCTTCAGGGCCAATTAGCACAGGGCTTCACCTGGAGTATGTAGCTGGGCACCAGTCAAAATAAAACAGGAAAGGAATTACATGCTGGGGAAGGAAGGAAGGAGTGAGAGGGACAGGAAACCTTGACACGGCTGAAGAACAGGACTCTGGCACTGCACTCGCCTCCACCTCTCCCATCAGCACTCACTCCTCTAGCAGCCACGGCCCCTACACGCAGAGCTTCCTAACCTCCCTCAGACAGGTCCCCAGTGTGCCCGGCAGGACACCTCAGCTCCCTCCTGAGTGGCCTACCAGGTCCACACGACAGCACCGTTTAGAAATGCTGGGCTGGGGAGCTGGAAATAAAAGCCTGACGCGGAGCATGGCACGGCCCCTGGGCTAAGTGACATGGCTTCCCCTTCCAGGGCCAGTCTGGATACCCATGCAGAAGGCGAGATGGAAAGCAGCTAAGGCTCCTTGCTCTGGCAAAGAGCAAACCCACTGAGGGGACAGATTGCCAATTTCACTGTACGGGCAGCTCTGGCAATCTCTTCCTTTCCTGGGGGCAAGCTTTTGTCAGGAAGAACAGCTTCCTTGGTGCTGTGGAAATAGAGGGGAAGAGAGTTTGTCCATGCCTGCAAGACATTTCCCCACCAGCTGGGTTTGTAAGGTTCCTCAGTGCTTAGGCGCTTCAGCTCCCAAGCACTCTCTCCTTATGCAAACATATACATTTGAACCTCTCTACAGTTTTAAACTGAAGTAACGCTGTGGTTTTAAGCAGAATGGCTGAACCCACTTACAGGGGCACAATACGGTAACAGAAGTTTGGCCACTCCATTGCCACAGCACCCTGAACAAAACGGGACCCAAAGCACATGGGTCAGGCACAGTGATTTAGGGAGACATCCTGAGGTCCAAGCAGGGCTCTCGTGTATCCTAGCCTTGTGTCTCCTCCCATGAGGGAAAGGCATCACAAAATCTGCAAAATTTAACTAAGCTGGGTAACCCTCACACTCACCTCTGCACTCAGACCAAGTACAATCAGGACTCAGAGGCTCCCTGTGAGGCCACAGGCATGCCTGGGACACTCGGAGATCCACAGTACCAAATACTGCAGGCTAAGGGAAAGTCAGGACAGCCAACAGAGAAAGCTGCTCTTGCCTTTGCAGGAGCTGTGAAGATTTTAGCCATTATTCCATTTATTCTTACCAGTCACAGAGAATGGCAACATAATCACCTTGACAGCAGTAGGTTATTCTTGACACAGGGTATTTCTATTAGGAAAAGAAAAAGTAACATCCTTGTAAGTTAAGAACATTTATGGGCAGAAAATTCACATTCCGTTTCATGTCTTAGCCTTCAAAATTTAGCAGATGTCTTAATTTACATCAAGTTAAGCGACATAATTACCTTTAAACTGCAGCCGAGTATATTTTTGTACCAGTGTTTGCTGTTTTATGAAGTTTTCCACACTTCTACCTTCACAGCCATCCAAACTGGGAGCAAATGTAATGGTTTTAGTGAACTACTCTTAACAGACAAACTAACAGGTGAAGGAAAAGTGCACCACCTGCAAACATTCTCTCCTGTAATGCTAATGGGAAAAACATCAACATTAAGCCTGCACAGACAGGATATCACGATAGCAGCTGAGAGATTATAAACACAAGCCGTTAGCTGCTGTTGTGTTTGTTAAAAAAAGACGACAGTGATGTATAGCTAGTATCGTTGCTGCATTGCCTCCGTGTTCAACATGTGCCTGGGTGAAGCCATACCGCTTAACAGAAAACATGTTCTGAAGAATGAGGCAAGGCTGCTTGAGGCCATTTTCCTCATTAAAACAGAAACAAACAAACAAGAAAAAAATATCTCTACGCCCAAACCCAACAAAAAAACCCACACCACACTCCTAATTTAGAAGATATATAGTTTTATCTGGGAGAGAATCAGAGAAATACCTTTGCTGCACCAACCATACTGCTTGAAGGAAATAACAACTGATTTGAGACTCCTTGAGTGGGAAATAAGAACTTGGGAGGAGCAGAAAAACTGCAAGAAGATGCCCTAGGGTGCTTTTTCAAAAGTATCTGTTATATGATGTGAAAGACGAAACTGCAAAGGCAAAAGGTTGGTTCTCAAGTATATTTCATAAGTAGCAATTATACCAGCACTTCTGATTAATAAAACCTTCCTACTAGAGAAGCAGCGAGTTATTCCCTTTAGGGCAGGGAAAATACATCTTCTTGACACTCTGCTGGCAGAATTCAGATGCACCTTCAAGTCTACTTTCCTTTTACCCCCTTTCCAGCCTTCACCTCTTTCCCTAACACGACACTGGTCAGTAAGACAGAACCTCTGGTTCACCAGGTTAAGCTGAATTGGGGAGCAACCACGGGATTTTACCCTTTGAGCTACCAGCTGATGTATAGGCATTGCCATTGTGCTCGTTTCGAGATTTTGCAATCGGTGTAGGAAAGCAAAACAAGCCGTATAGCTTCCAAACATGCAAGTCGGTGAGTTTAATACCAGAAGCTAACTATTTTGTCAACAGTATGTGATGCAACTACTAAAAGATAAACTAACTGCGGGAAAGAAAGTTAATTAATGGTATAAATACAGCTGGAAAACAGGGTGCATCTCCAGCACATGTGAAAAATAAATAAATAAAAAAAACCCCATTGTGTTTTACAACTTCATGGAGGGGAAGCAAGAACAACAGCATGCAAACACTTTTCACTCACATACTAGATTGCCTGTTGGGACAGATGAGGAACACTTTATAAAAAAACATTATCAAAAGGATGATACGTTTCAGAGCTCTTGGGAACAGATGGGACTAATCTCTTGCTACTCTGCAGAAATACTAAGTTGTTAGTCCATATTTAGCATTGGGACCCAGGACCCCTTGTTTAACACAGACATAAAAAGTGCTTATGGTTCCAAATACCAGCTAGGATGAGTGGGTTGAGTCAGAAACGTTCTCTGTAGCCAATACATCTAAATGTAGTTATCGCAGTATGGAGCCGTTTATATCACAGCTTTAGAGTAGAACTGACAGCTCCTATTGTAAACCACCGGTGGCTTATTTAGATGTTTAAGGGAACAAGCCAAGAGATATACATATATATGTGTGTGTTAAAATCCCAAACCTGTAATATTTATTTCTAATAACAAAGGTCTGCTTCTCTCATGACAAACACGCGGGGCAAGCGCAGCGATGGGAAGTGCCCACCTACACAGCTGAGTGCTTTGTCAGAGAGACAAAGGGTTCTGTGAACTTTAAGTATGCAGCAGCTCTCCCCCACCTTCACTGGGGGAGGGAGTGGGAGGCTTCTTTGATTTGAACCAAGTGTTATTCACAGCTGGACAGAGACAAGAAAATGCATCTTCTTTGCAAGCTCTTTCCTTTCCATGTGTGGGTAAGTTAACAATCAGCAAAGTGAATGCAAGTCCCAGAGTAGTATCTTATTCAAGGACAAGCCTATGAAATCAGTTAACTTCAAGAAGAGCTATGAGAGCAGTCTGTGATAAACAGATGTTCACTTGATACTCTCTGAACTTATTCAGCATTTACATGACACTGTTATCAGCCTGCCAACACCTTAAAATTAACTTTTGATGTCATCTGTGAGAAGAGGTGACCTTATGAAAAATTAATATACTGGAGCACTGGGGTAGAGTTGTGCAATTCACGTTCTGGACTTTAAACAAGCTTCTGCTGTCAAGAGGATCAGATGAGGTGAAAGCTCCGAAGGAGGAAAAATATTTAAATAGCATTATGAAATTAGAGAATTACTCCCATTCTAGTGGGAAAACGAACTGAGGATCTGCAACCCATCAGCTGAAATGAATACACTGCTCAAAAGCACTCCCACATTCCCAAAGCAGACACATATTCATCATCTGCCAAGCAAAATAAGCCCACGTTTATGTGCTCGCATGACCCACCATCACTGAGGATTCCATTATCATTGCGCTTCAAGTTGTGTTTCAAGCTTCAGTGCATTCACAGTGGTTATCAATGGTAAAAATGAAATGCAACACAAAAGAAAAGAAAAAACACTTATATCCCCGTCTGATCTTTGGTTGCCAGAGTCAATTGCAGACAGCGTGCTGGTTACAACCTACAAAGCACTGACTCAAGAGATTGTAACCTTAAATTCACACTATAAATGTCACACTAGGTTGTGAAGATGATCTTTGATACTTCTGGATGCACAGCATGACTAATTTCTACCACCAGACATCATCTCTGGCATTTCTAGCATTATGATGCCGGCAAAACACAAGTCTCCTTTCCCCTTTGGTCCTGCTGGCCATCGAGACAGTAATTGTTCTGAAAGAAGTACATATTGACAGCTGTGTAGCAATACAGCACAAAGGTAGCAATGGACCGCATAAAAGTTTCAATCTGTCAATTATCTGTCTGTAGTCACTGGGACACTGCCTGATCACTGTTCCAAGTATGTACAAACCGTGGAAGCCAACTGAGTCTTCTGTACCCCTCGAGTATCGTGCAAGTTTAGTGTCATCAGAGACAGATTTTAAAACGCCTGTGGGAGTGGGCAATAAGCAGAACTTCACAGATTCAAGAAACAGGCCAGCCTGAGGCTTCCAAGATCAATGTTAGGAGACACATATGGCAGTGGACAGAAGAACTGAAAAACGCTGCAGGAATACAGTTTATTAACGGCTGTGTTATATTTATTAACCCACAGTTTGTGGGTTTTCCCTTTCTGTCACTGCTTACTCACACCGAGGTAAAGCAGCTAAACAGAGACTCCTCAGTCAAAGGGCCCCCGAAATTTCTACCGAGGGACTCCACCAACATAAAGACTGTCGTATGGAAGGGACTTTATCAGGTGTGTTAGGAGACAAGGCAAATATTACTAAACTACATTCAAAAGCCTTCAAAAACATTCTAAGAGAGTTGGAGATTATTTTTTAAATCAGTTCCTGCTTGCAGCAACAAGGTTTTTTCCCCTAACATTTGTTAGTTTATCCAATGCTATGTTCAAGGTTTATTATAGAGTTCAATATTTTTTTTTTTATAAACTTGTTTATAAACAATGAAGTTAGGATGCAGTGTGAGATCAAGCACCGTCAATTTACATGCAAGCTATCTTACTAAATGCTAAGCCAGTCAAGGCAACAAGTAGCATTTTTAAAATTAATACTACGATTCCCAGCTAGTTGCTTACTAGTCCTCAGTGATCCAATAAAGCTAGAGGCAAAGTATTTTAAAATAAAACCATTCTTCCCTCCAAAAGAAATGTCTTGTAACATTACTGCAGACATGGATTCGATGGCTATCAAACCACATTGTTTCAATAACGCATTCTCACTAGCTACTTTTGAACACAAAGATAAAACACTTTGGCTTTGAAACTCCCCAAGCCACGTATTTCCAGAAGGCTATATGTGGTAAAGTAATTTTGTAGGTTTGCCTTAATCTTAGTTCTCCCCTCCTCACTCAAACCCTGCTGCATCCAGGCTATAAGAGGATACCAGCTAGATGGGCCTGTCACCTAATTAGGCACACCTGGTTTTTGCTTGTGAAAAAAACCCAGCAATAGCTACTTCAAAGATTTCAAGCACTAGACTTAAGCTGAAATGAGCCAGAGCATTCGCGAATGTACACCAGAGGTCTCTGGCTCAGGTGTGCTTTAAAGCATACTTTCAAGTTCAGGAGCAGGTTAAATTGTCCATATAGATACTACCCTGAATTCTTGCTAACAGGAACTCTAAGCCAAAACCAAGATTTCCAGTGTCCAAGCTTTGAATGCTGTAATGCAAGTGGCTGCCTTCCCGGGCTTATGTACAGACACAAAGTTGCATGTTATTACTCCAACAGAAAGAACAACTTAATGATGTCTTCTGCATAGAAAAAACCTAGGGGCAGTCAGGTCTGGCCCTAGGAGCTTGGTCCTTCCATGGGTTGTGTTCCCAGTTCAGTAAGTGGGAATCCCACTAACAAGATCAGGCCAGACCTACACAGACGGCAAAGAATCTCTGAGAGATTCCCAGGAATGGCTCCCTACTGCTGGGAGAGGCTGAGCACGACACACTTTGACAAGCCAAAACCACAACAAAACACAAGGGAGGAAAGACAGAATTTTTCAATTCCGTTTCAGCCTGGATACAAATTCCGCAGTGGATTTGCCTCAAGAGCCAAGCATGGCTACAGGCTTCCCAGTCACCTAACAACTGGGAGACAGCTGTGGTCTTCAGAGAGAGAAGCGTTTTTAGAGATTCATATGAAAGACACACCCAGCAGGATGGATGGTAAGATGAGTAACTCTTAAACGACCTAAGAGATTACCAGCTGGCTTGATATGATGTACACAGCAGGGACAAGAACAAGTGCTGTTTCACTGCTAATAGGTCGTATTGCCAATTCACGTGACAAGAGAGAACAAAACCAGGGATCAAGTACTACCAGAACCACTGCTCACGTCAGATTAGCATCCCAAATCACAGTAGCAGGCCAAACACATACATATGACACGACACATGTACAGGCTGCAAGCTAAGGAGAGCTCCTGGGGTATTCAGTTTTCACATAGGACTCATACATTTTAGTTTTGGACACTGCCCAGCTTCAGAACACCACAAAGAAACAAGCCCAGTGTTTTGACTCCACAGGGCAGTACCGCTGCAGGTGACTGGTTATAAATGTCACAAAGCTGCTTTCTGCTCAAATTGCAACTTTAACACTTGATATTCTAAGTATTTGAAAAAATAAGTGATTTTTTAGATCTTTCCAGTGCTACGAGGTATTTTCTGGCTAAAAGACTGAGGCAGCTGTGTTTTTGGAACAAAATTTCAAGTGGAGGCTTTGTCCAGTGTGCAGAACTTATATTTGGGAAGAATTACAAACAGCTTCTTTTGGTCACTGCTTGGCACTTTTTAGAAATGCACCCAAGACACATGAGTGGAATTTAGGGACCTTCTTCCTTTCCTGAAATCCCAGGCTATTTTAACAGTTCCTAGGTCTCACGTAACTTCCAAACCCACCAACAGAAGGGAGGCACTCCTGTCAAAATGCAACAAACACGTTTGGGAGTCGCAACGAGCAGGAGGATAGCAAAAGCACTATCACACATGGGCGTACCTGGTCAGTTTTGGTTGTCTCAGGCCCACAGATGCTACTTAGATGACAGCAGTACACTTCTTCCCCGCTTTTGTACTCCCAAAGTCTCAGAGTCGAGTCCTGGACAGATGGAAGCAGACAAAAGTCTGTTACTAACAGCACCTCAGGCAAAGAGAGGTCACTCGTGGCCTTCAGCTAAATCCTATTTCCCTGAAGAGCTTCCCACAGAAGCTACTAAATAGTCATTTAGTTAAGACCTCAAATTGCAGATAAAGCATTTTAATTAACATAATCTTTCCCCTCCATTCTAAATTATTCAATCACGCCAACTTTAATTCTCCTTTTGAAGTGGAAATGGGTAGCTGGAGGAGTGCATTTCAACTCTGTCTCAAATAGCAGAGTAATACATATGCTCAGCATTTTAACGGCAATTCTTTCAGGTTGCCTTTCTCTGCCCCTGCTCTTGTTATCACTCAAATTCTCATTTGATTCAGTAACCTCCTGGTGAGAAGCTAAACACCTCTCTGGAAAAACAGAGTCATCAAAGAGCATTTGCTAAGACTGAAATACAGCCTCATACACCGCTAATGCTAGAGTTGCTTAAAGAATTGGACGAGCAAGAGACAAGAGCCTTAGGGAAGCTAGAGCAGCAGCTGAAACCAAATGCTAAGAATTACTACGATCTTCACAGAAAACATTATTTGTTTCCTACGCAGTTTTGGTAGTCTGGGAAACAAAGAATATTGTTTCCCTTCTTTTAGACCAACTCCATCTACTCACCCTGTACAGGTCTGGCATGACAGCAGGACGCCATCAATTTAAGAAAGGGCTGGGGGGAGGGAAAGGAGGGAACACTCACTTCTTCAGTCCTTATCCAAGCATTGTGTAGCACTGCACTGCAATCTCTACACAACATGCACTGGACGTACTATGAGGACATACAGACAAGGGCATAATTCAGAACAAGTCTCACAGGGGAAAACAAGTGGTAGGGTATAGAGGGAACAATTTTCTCATCTTAAAAGCTCTAAAAAAAATCTGTGATTCTAAGGCCATTCATTCTCAAGACACTCATTATCACGGCAGGCTAGCATAATACCCATTCACTTCAAAGTTGTTTAACAGTCCAATGATTAAAGTTTGTCTGTGCTCCAAAGCAAGAGTTAATTATTGAAGAATACTGAGGACTTTGTGGTTTCCCCATCCCAAAGAACTCAGTAAGAAGTTAGCCTTGCTATAAACACAGTAAACGGCTCTTACATGATCTAGCAATAGAATGGCTGAACACTGAACAGAAAGCTGAGAAAGGGAGGGAAGGAGGGAGAGACAGGTCATGCTATAAACCATGAGAGATTATTCCAAGTATCCCAAAGAACTTGGGGGAAACACAAGCAAACAATGGTTTTAAAGTCTAAATTTTCAAGAAAAATACTTTATTTGAAGAAATTGTGATACATACCCCAGAAGCTGACAACAGCAGATCAGGATAGTTGGGTATTACAAGTATCTTGCTTACAAACCTAAAGGGAAAGTAGTCAAAAGCTGAACTCTCTTGCATGACACTCTGGTCTTTAAACACATACAGTAAGAGAAAACAGCAGTTTTAAACAGAACCTTGTAATAAACAGACAAAGAGATTCTCCATATCAAGCTAATTAGGAGTACTACAGTACTTAATATAGTATATATATACTACACAAACTACTGACTTTCTGCTTAATAGGAACAAAAAATTTCCCCATCTGCACTCAAGGCATTCTACTGACTTCCTCCCAACTGAGAACATTGCCATTTAGACCAAAAAATACCAGTGGAGACAGATTTACTTGGGTAGCATGTTCCCCTTTCTCAATTCATGATGCACATTAAAAACATGAATCAACAGATGCTTTTAAAACACAACAGCAGCGATGACTCAGCTTTCAGAGTACCACATCTCTCCCATCACAGTTGGAGATCATTCAAAAGTAATCTTTACGAAATTTTAAAACAAGCATGTGGCAATTTACCACCAGTATCTACATTCAGCCAGAAGCCTTGTTTTTCAGAAGCGTGTAATACTGCTGCGTCTACCACGACCTTTTTCGCTGAGTAAAGAGGACCTGAGCTTCTGGGGTTCATTATTATCTTTGAGCTCAGCAACTTAAAACACAGTGACCTGAGCCGAACATTACCCAAGCGCGACAGTCTTGCTTTTGAAAACACGCACTATTTTAAGGCCATTAAGAAGAAGAAAAAAAAAAAAAAAACAGAAGGAAGGGATTTCATCACTGTAATACAAACTTTCATGGCAAAGCAGAAATGGCAGGTGTATGCAGGCATAACAGATCCAGCAAGAATCACCATGCACCCCACTGAAAGAAGAAAATCCAGGAGTGTGAAACAAGACAACAATTATAGCTGCTTTATGTAACCTGTTGCTTATTCACTCCTAATTTAAATGTTGGATTTTTTAAATGTACTTCAATCAATTTACACCAAGTGCCTTTCTACTCTGCAGCCATTAATGAACGCTTTATGCGGACACAACAGCCCCCGTTTAGAAGTGTCTTTCTGACCATCAAATTCTATTCATTAGAAAGTACAACTGTGTACTTCCACAGTAGGTGGAAACACCAGACATGGCTCTGTAAATATGCTATAGAAACTGGCCTGATCAAAGACTACTTAGATCTTTAACACAAGTAGTCTCTTGCTTTTATACTACGGCAATTCTACACAGGTTAGACTATCAAATGACATTATTAAAATCCGATTGATGCTGCAAATTAATCTGTGTGCTAAAAGCTCTATGAAAACACCTTGGTGGCCAAGTTTAGACAGGTTGCTACCCACATCTCAAGTTCCCCAGTCACACTGTCTTTAACTCTTGTTTCTGATACAGTGAGTTGACTGCACCATGTTGCATCATCTTATGGCAGAACGTGCCTGGAAGGGTGTTGTTATCCCCAGGTAACTCTGCGGCCAGACAAGCAGAATTACGTGCGTTCTCCGCCCTATGCAGGGTCACGTCTTCTCTGCTACCTTGTCACCGTGGACTTCAAAACGTAGCAGCGGCCACACAAAAAAAAATCTTGCACAATCCTCCTACCCTACTCAAAACCACCAACAACCGACAGCAACAAAAAACCTCCAAAAGCCCATAAAAAACACATAGAGGTGGAAGGCAGAGTCAACTGATAGGCATTTAAAGCAGTAAAATGTAGAGGGAAAAGTCTTTTAAAAGTCTGTTTGCCATTTGAGTTTTCATAGGAAAAGGATTAGTAAGAAAAGGGAAAGTACAGTGCCTCCTGTAAGCTGAAATGGAAGTCCCAATAAACTGGCTAGAAAACAACCCCCATTCCTATACCAAAAGAACTACCAGTCTCCTAGCAAGTCAGAGCACATCTGAATCACATCAGTATAGCTAGCAGGTCGCTTTGCTGCCTTCCACTCTTCAGATCACCATAATAATTAGAAGGACCGTCACTTCAGGACGGAGGAGAAAGGAAAGGAAGGGAAGGGAAAGATCATCCTTCCTGTTTTTATTGAGAGTGAACCCTGCATTTTACCAGACTTAGTAACACAGCAGCACATCATCTTCCTACAGGGATACCCCCTATGATCCACCTTCAACAGATCCTTCTGCTTGCCTAAGTGTTCTTGCCCGTACCAACAGAACCAATCTCAAGAAAAACACCAAGTCCCTTTTCTCAGCTACTAGAAAGGCCAGGTAACTACATTAAGAAGCGTGATTCCTTAAATCTATTGTATGGGACCATTTTGCAGCCTCTAGCTCACTGCAGTCTAATGTCCAGGCAGAAATAGTACTTTCTCCTTTCTACTGATACAGCCAGGTTTTTTTGTATTACCACAGAACCTCCGAGTCTGAGGTCTGCATTGAGATGCCATTAGATTAGCATCTGTTCAAACCATAAAGACTTCCTGAGACTTCCCTTCCTAAGACTAAGGAAGGCTCCATCCTGAACTAGCAGTCTCCAGGCTCTGGAGTCTCCTGTGGACAACAAGTCAAGGGAGGTGATTCTGCCCCTCTACTCTGCTCTGGTGAGACCCCACCTGGAGGGGATGCTGGACACTGTGGAGCCCTCAGCACAGGAAAGACATGGACCTGTTGGAGCAGGTCCAGAGGAGGGCCACAAAGATGATCAGAGGATGGAACACCTCTCCTATGAAGAAAGGCTGAGAAGTTGGGGTTGTTCAGCCTGGAGAAGAGAAGGCTCTGGGGAGACCTTGTTGTAGCCTTTCAGTACTTAAAGTGGGCTTATAAGAAAGATGGGGACAGACATTATAATAGGACCAGTCATGATAGGACAAGGGGTAATGGTTTTAAAATAAAAGAGGGTAGGTTCAGACTAGATACAAGGAAGACATTTTTCATGACGAGGGTGGTAAAACACTGAAACAGGTTGCCCAGAGAGGTGGTAGATGCCCCAGCCCTGGAAAGATTCAAGGTCAGGTTGGATGGGGCTCTGAGCAACCTGATCTAGTTGAAGACGTCCCTGCTCATTGCAGAGGGAGTTGGACTAGATGAAAGGCCCCTTCCAACCCAAACTACTCTATGATTCTAACATAGACCTAGCTGTTATTTAATATGGTTTGAGGAGACAATCATTTCATCCACTGAGGCACAGTGAAGAGCTGCACACGATAACTTTTGCACACAATGAACTTACTCTTTGTGTCCCAGACAGTACGATACAATATTATGAGGAGCCTTTGCCAAGCTGACTCTGATCTTCTCATCTCTGTCTGCAGTTAGGATATACCGGTCATCAGGACTCAGTGCCTGTTGGTAAAGGGAGAGTTTTGGTGCCCAATAGTTCAACACTTGTTTTAATAAAATTCTTCCTAACCAGGAGGAAAAAAAAAAAAAAAGGCAGTAAACTATCCGTTTCTCCTGACTCTGAATGGCAGGTGCTAACATTAAGCCATGCTTTTCCACCAACAATGGAAGCATAAAATCTTTATGACAGTAACTTTCTCGCTCACTAGGACAAGCGACACTGACTACCTGATCCAGTGAAAGCCACTGAGCTCCAATGGTACAGGTGGAAGTCCCACTGTGTCTTAAAAAGAAATCATCACATTGAAGAGCTCAACTGACATGACAGACTGAGGCAATTCCCATATACATTCCACCAAAGTCTTCTGCGACTGTAACATGAAGACTTTTCGAACACTCACGCTCCCAGAACAGGTAACCCTTTGGTAAGTTTGGTTCCTTGCCAAACCCTGCAGACCCAAACTCAGTAAGAAGAAATCCAGACCATATACTTCATTTATATAAAAAAAGAACTCCCAAGCCTGGGACAAGAGCAACAATGAAGGACCCAAACACAAGCAGGAATGCAGCTTTGTACCCTAGCTACACAAAGGCACATACTTACCACATCCAACAGCAGAGACAAGTGACCCAGCTCAAGTTTTCCATCTGCTTGGGGTTCTGTTATTGAGTAAGAATAGACATCACCAGACTTGTCTGCAACCAGAATCTTATCTTCTGCAGCTGTAATGATCACGGAAGTGCATCTCCTGTTCACGGACCTGAAAGAAAAATGGCACGGTCTGAACAGCTCTGGGTGGCAGCTTCACCAAGTCTGGACTCAGACCCAGTTAGACGGACCAAGAAACTGGACAAAACGCTCTCAGATACGACATTCTTGAAATGGCAGCAATGAGAATAATGTTAAGGGAGGGCATCGGTCCAGAATCATAGAATCGTTAAGGTTAGAAAAAACCTCTAAGATCATCCAGTCCAACCGTTAAAATAGCACTTTTGAGACCTATTAAATGACTAAACTATGCAATAGCAAACACCTGAGGGGGTGGGAGAAAAAAAAAAAAAGGAGAGACCATTAAAGCTGCATGTCTGCATTCTTAGGTACTTTCTCAATCAAGCATTTGCCTAGGCAGCCTGCCAGTACTCTTAAAGAAAGGTAGTAAACTGTCTTGCACTCTCCATTTCTTGCACTCTCCATAATAAAACTGCAAGTTAAATGCGTAGAAAAGAGAAGACAAGGTAGGAGCTCTCCTAGTAAAAGTCCTTTCCAGCAACACATCTAAAAACTGTGTTGAAACTACTTCTCCAGTTGCCACTTCATACTGTAAAAGAAAGCCCTTCCTTGTGTGCCCCAAGGAGTCTTCCTCCTCACATCCAGAGTCACAGAGCCACGGTCTCAGGGTACCTTGTCCACCCAAAGCCCTGAACTTGAACTCTGACTTTCCCTCATCATCTGCCAGTAGCAGTTCCAGTTGCCGTAGTAGCACGTAACGGTTTTCTTACAACTTTTCAGATAAATGTAAGGACCATATATGTCAGAAAACAAGTTTTAAAAATGGTTTAATCACCTAGTCCGGAGAATGCTTCTGCAGCTTAACAGCTATTGTTATTACTGTTACTCTTTCCATAACACCTCTTTTCCAAACCCCTCTATGTCCTGTATGTTCACATAGGACTGTGGACACTGGGGATCATAGGGAACAGACATTTCTATTCACCTATTCTTCAATCCGGTGACGGTCTGGAGCCAAAAGAACAATATACTGTACTTCAGGCAGGAAGAGAGAAATTCTAATATTTTTTAGTGACTGTTTAAAGGAACACCATAACAATGGGAAAACGTATAGGACAAGAATGCCTACTAACACACTGCAAGCACAGGCAGCACCGTTTCAAAACAGGTTACCTTGCCAACAAGAAAAATTCTTGCTCCAAGTTCATTGTACTGCCTTTGATCTTAACCACAAAGATTCAAAGTTCCCCTTCTCTGAAATGAGCCGACTACAAAAACCAGCACCGCGTGAAACCTTTTATACGGCTTGCCGCAAAACACCAACGCAAGTTACACAGCTCAACTTTGGCGTTCTTTTTTTCATGCAGAGACCCTTTTGCCTGTATTCCCAGTTTCCGAATAGGAGGTAGTGATGTTCCCAAAAAATCCAGCTGTGGTCCTAGTTGATCTTTTAGCAGAAAATTGAAACATCACGCAATTATCCAATGGCATATTACAGGCAAGACATACAGGGAAGGGCAGCAGGGAAGACACAACACAGAATGAAGAGAATTTGCCATTTCTGGTTTTGTCGGTGATTACGTACTCACTACAATGTTGGTTAACTCACCAAAGGTCCATCACGTACCCTACACACACAGCCAAGCTGACAGAGACTCCATTTCATTTTGCAACCAGGGCCTCACATTTGTCAGAGACCACCAGAAGCAGAGACATCACATGCTGAGGTACTTTCTCAGGAAGTCCTTCATGGTCCTCTACAGACAATTGTCACAAGCAGCAGCAGAAAACTTGTAACTGGAGGACCTCTGGTGGACAGCTACAGACTGTTTCCTCAAGTGGACCGTACTACAGAAGGGAAACAGTCGGCAGCATCTCTAAGGATACGCTTTTCAGAGAGTTCACAAACTCCCTAAAACATCTTCTCCTCCAAATGGACAGAAACAGACAGTGCGCTCACTAAAATGGTCAGTATCACTCTTACAGGCCCAACCTTGGTGTCCACCAGGAGCGGGTAAAGTTTCAGTTCTAAAAGATGCAAATACTGTCTTTTGAGATAAGAAAAGAGGTTATCCTTTCCTTGGCCAATGATATAAACATCTGCCCTCCCATTCTTGGTGTGGGGCATACCAGGCATCGCTTCCTGACAAATATCTTCAAATACCCAAGAACATTAAATTTGTTTGAGCAAGTACAAGGAAGAAAAAATAAAAAGAGGAAGCTTAGTGATAACAAATGGTGACATCCCAACTGCTACTATTTTATAACTCTAAATTGATCAGTCATAACTCCATAACAAAGTGGCAGACAACATCCTGCTTCCTTACCTGACGCTAACACATTCCCAGGAAGGCTTCGTATGGAACAAAATCAGACGTTTGCTGTCATCTGTCAAGGCAAAATAATCTCCTGATGGGGAGAAGGCAAAAGCTAGGATGTCATCACTTCCTTTAGCGTTTGTTTTTCCATCCTGCCTAATAGAGAGAAGGTAAACAACAGTTCACAACCTGAGAGTTACCGAAATCCTTAAGAGAAGGTTGTTCTCACCACCAAGAGGGAGCATGAAGAACAAAGTACAACGCTAAAAATTTTATTTGTGCCTAAAATGTTGAGCCAACTTGAACATTAATGCACAGAAAAAAAGCCAAGAAAACGGAAACTGGTATAAAGCTTAAGCCTGTATCATTACCTGCTTAAAAAAAAACTAACAAACAAACCAAAACAAAACCAAACAACTGCTAGGGTTTCTGATAGCAGATCTTGACACAAATTTGGGGGAAAACAGTAAAATTGGCTACATGTAGAACGATGTCCAGCAGTTGAATTTAAACTAAGAAAAAGACTTTGTTGGGTTTTGAAATCTCATGACTTGGAGAGTAGACCTAAACGACGAGTTATATAACTGTGGGTTGGTTTGGTTTTTTTTTTCCCCATCTTAGATGGTCTAATTAAAAACGCAGCATTTTTCCGTAAATGTCTTGACCGAGAAGAGTCATACAGAATCACTGGTTATACTAGTGGTGTTTCTCTAAAAAAAAAGGTACAGTCTCCCCTCTGAGATGAAACAGAAACAAATGAATACCTACATATATATCCATCAGGGTTAGCAAAACCAACCTAGCTATCACCTGATCAAGGAGTCCTCCCGCGATTTCTTTTATTCTCTTCACTGCCCCATAACCCCCGCAGGACACGCACCCTCTAGGAAAACAGCAGACTGCCCAAGCAGACTTTCTCACCCTTTATTTCCTACGGTCTTCTCCGCACTGATGCAATCGTACACGAAGAGACTATCATCGCTGCAAACACAAAAACAACAGACTGAAAACGCTGGAACTAGAGCAACCACGAGCTTCGCTACGACGAGCGGCGACTCTTTTGTCACACGCGATTATTGTGACCCCTATCTCGAGGAACCACCCCTGTGAAATGGGCTCCCGAAGCGGCAGGAGCTTAAAACCTTGGACAAAAAAAAAAAAAAAAAAGAAGATATCGTCAGCTGTTGGCAAAGTAGCCGTGACGCTTCTGTCGGGCTTCACATACTCGCCGCCAGCGTTTACCCTGCTGCCCGCACGCCGGCGACGCGCGTCGCCGCGGTGCTCGATCGTCTCAGAAAGCAACTTCGGGCGAAAAAGCGCCGGAAGGGAGACGCAGCAGCAGCCAGCGCGGAGCCGGCAGGCCTCAAGGCCTGCGCTCGGCCACGCCGGGCTCCACCGCAGGCAGGGGCAGGCAGGGGCAGGCAGGGCCCTCCTCCGCGCTCCCACCGCCTCGCAGCCCCGGCTGCCCGCTCCGCAGCCCCGGCAGGAAGGCCCCG
>VZTL01017370.1:34204-57378 GCA_013400535.1 Scopus umbretta
CCCCGGCCCGGTTCATCGCTTAGGCCCCGCCCGCCGGGAGGGCCCGGCGCCGCCCCGGCGGTGGCGTAGCACCCTTCGAGGCGACGCCAAAATGGCCGCTCCCTCGCTGCTGGGCTGCGGGCGGGCGGCGACCCGCAAGGTAAGGGGTCGGGTGGGTTTGGGGGGGAAGAGGGGCCGCCCCTACACCCGCGGGGTTGCTCGGCTCCTCTCGGTACCCGCTCGCCTTCCCTTCCCCCGGGCCCGTTGCGCAGGTGTCGGCCGCCTCGCCTGAGGCGAGTCCCGGGGCTCCTTGTGCCCTGGAAACCGCTTTTTGTCCCTTTCCGTTCATTTGTGTTGTTCGGTGCCTTGCAGGTGTTGCGGCTGGAGGCCCGGGGGCTGCGAGGAGCCGCCCCCTCCGCGGCGCTCTGCACCAGGCCGGTGGGCTCCGGGACGCCGGCGAAGAGTAAGATGGTGGTTTGGTCCCGAGCGGTGGTGGGGTGTCAATAAAAACTAACCGGGCGTACAGCTGCACGTAGGAGAGCCTCCTTTTCTGGTGCTAAAGCAGCAGGGTAGCCAGCCTCCTTCCCCCACAGCCTGCCAGCCTCGGGAGGTTTCTGCGCCCTGCGGTGGCACCCAGACTCTGCAAGTTTATCTCCCAGTTGGACCAGGGAGCGGCCCATCTGAAGTTCAGGTCCCTCTGGCTGTCATTAAATAGGCAAGAAGAGCTCGGCAATGCTCGTGGCTGCATCTCTGAACAGCTGCTACGTAAATCAAAAAAGTGAAAGGTCATCAGCATGTAAACAAAGGATTTCTGTTGAAACATATTGTGTAGTAAGAAAACTAAAAGTAAAGGCCTGGTAGGAATGGGCCTGTATGGGATATATATATATATATATTCATAGACCATGTGACGAGATTGATGCTTCTTTCCCCTTTCCCTTCACCTTAATATGTTAGCTGCTGTGACACTTGACCAGACTTAAGGAGGGCTATCTTTACATTTATCTTAATATAAAGAAGCTTTGCAAGTTGCCTGAAGTTTGATGGAAATGAATGTAGCAAGTTACTTTTTTTTTTTGTAATGAGTTGCAGAATCTGGTTTTGAACTTCAGCGGTTCCCCCTTGTCTTTCGAAACGCTTGGATTATGAGGGTCAAAAAGCATCCCATTTTACAGAGAGAGAGAAAGACTCGCAAGATCCAAATATCTGCTCCAGGCAACAGTGTCAAGGAGCTGCAGAAAACTGCCATGGCCGTGTTGTGTTAAATTTAGTTAGATTGCTTCTTGCCCCATTGGTTTGCAGACGAGGCAGTAAGTTGACCTGGATTTGGATGCTGTAGTGCATTTGATGTTCAGAAGCATTTGAACCCCTTCTGTCCCTGACCAAAGTCAAGACATGAATACAGATTTCAAAGAGGAGTATCTTGTGCAAAATGCTGTTTGTAAGTAGAGGCTTCCTGATTCAGTGAGTAGGAGTCCCATTCCAAATTAGAGATCCAGGTACCTAAACAGCAGAACTCCATGGGACTATATGTAGGGGTGATCAGACTTGTTGACAGCTGTTGAAAAGATCACTGGAAGAGTTATCGAATGCAAACTTCTGGCTTCTAACGTTAGCTTCTTAAATGCCAAGGCAAATAAAAGCTTGGTTGTTCCATTAAGAAAGCCTCTGCTGCAGAGATTGATATAAGCTTGATTGAACAACAAATCACTTTTTATTATCATTTATTTTTTGCATTATATTAAGTGTATCTGAGATGCAGTGTAGCATCAGTTTCTAGATTCATTGTCCTGCGCTCTGATTTCAGAAGGTGTCAGGAGACCTCTTAGGCCACCTGTTTCAGCCAGCTGCTTCCCCTGCAAATGGTGAAGGTTAGTTAAGGTATATAGGATGTAGCGGTCTTTTTCAGATTCTGGCTGGAACAGGGTATGCAGATTTTCTTTGCTTTGATGAAATGGTCATGTTTACTTACAAAGTCAGTGGTGGGGGAAGGACCTGTAATTTCTGCATGCCACCTTTCTGAGTGCGAACATGTTTTAAACACGTTCCAATAATGATACTGGTGTTACAAGCATTACCGTTGCAAGTAGTTTTCCAGTAACACCTACTGTTAATGGTCAAGTTGAATCTTACCTGCCTTCTTGGTTTCTTAGGATGTGTTAACATTAGCACTTCTTCAACTTCTGCTCAGCTTTCACTTGTCTGTCATCCCTTTGGGCGTTCTTGTGTTAGTTTGACCTTTCTGTGCGCTTGTTTGAACAACTCTTCAATCCTGTTTTCTCACGTATTAGTTTCTACAGGCTGCTCTTTGGCTCTGTCAGTTTGTGCAGGGAGTCAGGCTTCTTTCAAAGGCGGCTGCCCATCTTCCTGCTTCCTCCTGTCCTGCACCTTCCTTTTGGCAGAGAAGTGTATGTGTCTGAAATTATTCAGTAGTATTAACCGTATAGTAAACTGATAATTTTTTTTTCATTTCTACATATGTTAAGAACTTTGTATTTCTTAAATACGTTGCTTTTAATTTCGTGTGTCTGTCTCTTCTGTGGTGTTTTCATTTGGATATTGCTAAAGACTTGCTTTATTCAGAACTAATTATAGTAACTCCTTGGGTCGTACAAGGTATTACTGTAAAATACTAGTAGGGGGGAAAACTGCATCTAATTGATGGTCTTGTAAAGTAGATCTGGGTTTCCGAACTCTGCAGATAAATCTGCACAATAGACTGGACATCTGTTGAATGACACTGCTGGTTGGAAGTGGTGCAACTTGTAATGGAGTTGCCTTCGGCTACAGCAAATTTCAGCGGTGGTGTATCTTCTTAATGTGCTCCCAGTCCTCTTTGTCCTCCTGCTTTCTGTAACCACAACAGTATTTGCTGTTGCTTAGCCTCTTGAGGATATAATTGGCACAAGCATCCAAGAGGTATTTGGTACTCTTCAACTGTTTGCTCCTTGTCTGGAGAATTTAGCTGAATGAAGGTGTCTACCTTCAGGGAGAAGAAATAAAGGCAGGCTAACATGAAGCATTAGGAGATCTTCTAAGACTTTTTTTTTTTTTTTCCAAAGAGGTCTCCAACCAAATATAGGAAGTGGTCTTGGGGAAATAATGTTAAACTGTGTTAGACACAATTTAGGTGGTAGGTCACTTGGACACATGAACAAGTAATACTTTCATGTATGGCCTCAGGTATATCTCATTCCACTACTTCGTTTCTGGGGAGTCATCCCTCCCTACTGCTTTAAAGATAACTGTTGCAAGAGGCTGGCTACTGCTGTGTCAGTTTACTATGTCTTCTGCTTCACTGGCTTGTTCCTAGGCAAATATTATCTTTGTAGCAGCATATTTGAAGAGCTTGGCTAGCAAGCTATCTTAATGTTCATCTGAGATAGGAAGGTGTCTGTAAAGCATTTTCAGTGATGCAGAACTGAAGCATAGAGAAAAACAGCTCTTGTGAGGAGTCTGGCAAAGCGAGGAGCAAAAGGCATCATCTCATGAGTTTCACCATCACAGCAGCAAAAACCGTTGAGTGCTAACTAGAACTGTAGTTTCTTTAGTTTAAAGTCTCTTAAAACTTTCTGCTTCATAATGCCTGTATTTAGTATAATAACTTCTTTCAATTTGCTTTTTGTACCAGTTTATGTCTGAAAGTTAAAGTTGTATGACTAAGATCATTAATTAACAGCAGTTTTGGATATAATGATGATAATCCTCTTTATGCCGTTTCCTAGATGTAGTGGCACCACAGGGAAGCACCAAGCTGCTAGCCATCAAGGCACCAGTTGAATTTCCTAAAATGTTGTCTTCTAGCTCTCTCCTAGTATCTGCAAACAAAGGTGAGAGCATATCTAGTACTAACCTCGAGGAAGCTTCAAAACCTCCTGCTGAAGACATAAGGATGTTCATGTCAAGAAAAACTATGGTTGCATTTCCTCGGCGAGTAGTTGTTTCCTCCCTTGAGGAGGAAAACCTCACTACGCCTGCAACAGGAGGCGGCTCGAGGAAAGAGTTAGTTGAGGAAGAAACTTCGTCTTCATCTAGCTCAGATTCAGATTCTAGCTCAGATTCTGAGGAAGAAAATGATGATGATGGTTCGGAAGTTGCCATTAAAACCAAAGTTGAGTTTCCTAGACGAGATTCCATCTTTTCTGAGAACGTAGCAGTAAAGGCATCAGTGCTAGCGAAAGAGAACTTGTCCCGGAAATCCCACAAAGAATATGCGGCTAAGAAGCAGATGTGCAAAACGGAAACTGATGTGTCTCCCATCAAGCAGGTTGCGTTTTCTAAAACATCAGTCAACCATGAAACATCAAAATCCAAAGCAAGAGACCCCAAAGTAAAATCAACTCCAAAAGAAGCAGGTTGGCAGAAGCCGGACTTAGAACCACACGTGGCTGAAAGCCAAGACCTGACCGATGTCACTCATGAATCTGATTGTTTGGAGAAAAAGTCCACTGGAACCGAAGTAGCAGCTATTCAGCTGAAAGCTTCGTCAGTGACTCAGGAAGACAAAAAGCAAAAACTGGTATCCAGAGGAGAAGCAAAAAAGGTGAAGGAGGGACAGGAGTCAGAAGCAGAAGAAGTAGTCGCTCCTAAACTAGAAGAGGAGACTTCTGAAAGCACAGTGTTGGTGATGGGCACTACAACAAAGGAGGAGACCGTTCAGGAAGCAGGAGTCCAGGCTGGAGAAAGAAGCACAATAGAGGGTACAACTTTAAATTGTTTGAACTGTATTGATTCATCTGGGCTAGAGTTTAACTTTTTTTAAAGGGTTTCCAAATCTTCTCTGTTCACGATTCTCTAATCTTTATACTGAAGCTAACCCTGTAGCAGTGACTTTCTGGAAGACAAATTCTTGTTCATTGCTAATTGTTATCAGTGCTCCGTAATACTCAGTTTCTAGTTATGCCATGAAAGGAAGGAAGTGGTCTTCATTTCACTGTATTTATAATTTCATAAACCAGTTACATATAAAATGAAAACAAGATTGTTTTCACTATGAGCAAAATCATGGGTTTTATATGACAAAACTTGTTTTCCCTCTTCTCTTTTCTTGGAAGGATTTGGTAGCTGCCTTTCTCCTGAGCCAAATTTGATGCCGTGTGCATTTTGTTTAAATCCCGTTGTCTTTCTCGGTTTTCTTTTTCTCCAATCTTGCAGGGTTTCAGATTTCAGTAGGCTTCAAAGAATCATAGTCTAATGCCAGAAACGGGTATTGATTTTGAGATTGGTAGGTTATAAGGGAGTTGGGTTGAAGTAGCACAGAGTTGACCTTACAACCCAGTTTTTGTAGTGAGCTGGGGAGGAAGACAGTGATATGTTTTAGGAAAGAGCATCGTGCACCATACAACAATCTCCTTAGCTATCCTTCCCTGTCTAACTTACACTTCTTAGTTACTACCGGTCCTGTTAACTTACCTACTGGTCTCATTCTGTGTATTTCAATAGCAAATGCCCCTCTGTTCTGATCTGTGGTGGCTTACCATTCTTGCCTTTCAACTTCGGCAGCATACCATTCTTCAGACCCCCCTTCTGGCTGCTGCTTTGAATTAAAGAATTTGCCAACTTGCAAGTAAAAGCAGCATAATTATAAAGCTGTTTGGAAATCATCCTTCAAGTGATATCCTTGCAGAAAAGGCCCTGGGGGTCCAGGTGGACAGCAAGTTGAACATGAGCCAGCAGCGTGCCCTTGCAGCAAAGACAGCCAATGGTAACCTGGGCTGCATTAGGATGAGTGTTGCGAGCAAGCTGAGGGAGGTGCCCTTTCCCTTGCGAGATGCACCTGGAGTGCTGTGTTCAGTTCTGAGCTTCCCAGTGCAAGAGAGATGTGGAGCTACTGGAGAGAATCCAGCGAAGTGCCACTAAGATGGTGAAGGGACTGGAGCATCTCTCCTGTGAGGAAAGGCTGAGAGAACTGGGACTGTTCAGCCCGGAGAAGAGAAGGCTCAGGGGGATCTCATCAATGTATGTAAATACCTGAAGGGAGAGTGCAAAG
The DNA here is from genome assembly GCA_013400535.1 of Scopus umbretta. Taxonomy (NCBI): domain Eukaryota; kingdom Metazoa; phylum Chordata; class Aves; order Pelecaniformes; family Scopidae; genus Scopus; species Scopus umbretta. The sequence continues at coordinate 40,173 of VZTL01017370.1, forward strand.
ACGACAGAGGTAAGATTCTTTTCAGTGGTACGCAGTGACAGGACAGGAGGCAGCGGGTACAAGCTGAAATACAGGGTTTTGCCTGAATATCAAGAAACACTTTTTTTTTCACTGTGAGGGTGAAGGAGCACTGGTGCAGGTTGCCCAGAGAGGTGGTGGAGTCTCCATCCATGGAGACATTCAAAAGCTGTCTGGGTATGGTCCTAGGTAGCCTGCTCTAAGATGACCTTGCTTGAGCATTTGGGGCTTGACCAGATGACTTCCAGAGGTGTCTTCCAACCTCAACCATTCCGTGACTCTGTGAAGTGTCTAACCAGGTTAAGTGACAAATAATGGCTTTTGTATATTGGTTTCCAGGATACAGTGCTAAGTAAAAAAAATCTACCTTCTGTTTTAAGGGGTTAGTAGGCTCATAACTTGATCTAAAAGTTGGAAGCTAAGCTTACCATCCTCCCTGACTGCAACTCAAATGGTAATAATGCAGCACTGTTAGCAAGTGACATTTTCATTTATTTCTTCCTCCTTCTAGTCAGCAACAGAAGCTTTCTTTAAAAAAAAAAAAAAATTGGAAAAGGCTATTTGTTGTTATCTACAGATAGCGCTTTTCTCCCCGTTCATCCACAGTGGACTTCTAGATGCTCAAGCATTATTTTTTTCCACATGGAGGCTGATGTGAAGACGCCAAAAAAAGAGTTCAGTTAACTTCAAGTATGAGAAGGAGGACTTGGTCTTAAAATGTACTGGTGATTCAAGGTGTTGATTATGACACATCGAAGATCTATGAAACAGCCTCCCCTACTCTGATGCTGTAAAACCAGTGCTGCAAGATGGTGTCACAAGTGTTTCCTGCAGATGTGTATTGATGGGGCAATAGTACCACTATGCCTCAGACCCATCATCGCCGTAACCACACCAGCAAAAACATTTTGAGTAGGACCTGGCTTTGCTGAAAATGGCACTTTTGCTGTTTTGCTCCCCTTGCTGTGTGGAGGTGGTAAGGCTGTGACGGCAGGAAAGTTTCTGTTGGGTACGTGTTGCGCCCCAGTTGGAGGACTGCTGCGATGGCGGTAGGAGAGGTGGGGGTTACTACAGGCAAGTTCACACCCCTTTACTGCTGGGGAAATGTCTTTGGGTGGCAGGGGGTAGCAGAGAGTGTTCAACTAGCTACACGTGTTCAACAGCATCACTGGTATCTCCTTGCGTAGCTTGTTCTCTCCTCATTTTGAGGCTTTCTTTGAGAACAGCTACTGCTTTTCCGTATTGATTCTTCACAGTTAATGCTAATACCTCCTGTAATCGACTTCTGTCCTGTTCCCGTGTTCTCTTGCTCATCTGCAAACTCTGCAGCAGGCACATTGAAGATATAAAAGCAATTTTTCCTATTACAAACCTGGATGTTAAGGTGATATCATCCACTTTGTAGCGCAGGCATGCTAAGCAGTCAGCAAACTGCTGACTTTTAACTGCTAAGTAAGTAGCAAAATAGTAGCGTGGTAACTCGGAAATATGCCTCTGATTCATTTCGGACGAACATCCTGTGAAATGCTTGCTCTTTAAGAGAGAAGGCATAGATGAAGTCTGAAGTATGGGGAGGATGAACTCGGAGATAAATTTTTCCTTTGAGAAGCCAAATACAGGAAAAATGATGCTCCATCTGCTTCTCTTCCTGAGCATCTGTCTCTTAATTTGGAACAACTGTCTCTTGCAGGTTCAATCTACGCTTGCCTGTTCTTGGGGCTATTTGCAGCAAAGACCTCATCATCTGGCTTTTGTATCTGTAGTGTTGTTTCCCATGAGCTGTCTCAGTAGGAACTGAGCAGTAAGCACAGGGATATTTCCTTTCATAGGTTGCCTGTGTTGTTTTGCTGAAACCATGGCTTACTACATTGCATTTTATAAGCAAGTCTTGCTAAATGTTACGGAAATGTGCTCTTAAACGGATAGTGTTACATTTCAATAATTACATTATAATTAAAGGGAAAGTCGGTGTTCAGTTGCTTGAGTTCTTGGATTTTTATTGTAGATGGTTATATTACAAAGAGGCTTAATGTGATCTAACCTAACCCACTACATGCAAATTTACATGCCGAAGCTTTTCACTAGATTATACTTCTGTCTTTCCTATTGTTAAAACTCTGTGTATATAAGAATAAATTAATATTGGGAGTGAAGCTTTCTTTCTTGCAATTTCCTTGGTTGTAAAATCAGCCCGCAACAGGAACCTTTTATGTAAATGGTACTGCCTAAATTTGCATAATATTCTAAAAGTGTGAGAATTATTGTTGGCTTTAATGTGAAGTAAGGAATTCTGAATGGCTTTATTAGGTTATTCTTTTAGGAAGAAAAGCTGATACAAAGTTTAGAAGATTATCTTTAGAAGAAAGGAAACTTACATCAAAGGCTCTTGATCTATTACTGTTCAGTATAACCACATTTGAAATTAAACTGTGGAGATCTCAATAATTCCGCCACTTCTCCCCATGGGAAAAATTCAATCTGTAAAGTAGTTCTAATAGCTGTATCTCGTGGTCTGACAGGATGATATATCATTTGTACTGCTGCTTTGCCTCTCCTGGCTTGCTAAGAATGTCACCCTCTGTTCTGGCTGGAGTGAGAACCAAGGCAACTATGAAAAAGCCAGGAAATGCAGATGTACGTCTTCAAAATATAAATGAAATGTTCTGCCCTATCCCCGCCCAGCAATAGGTGATAGTTTGGATTTGAAAACCTGTGCTGTATTAGATGACTTGTACTGACTCCTGTTCCCCTATTGCATACTGACGTGCTGCTTTAGTGTCAGACAAGGTACCAGCAGAACTTAGTAGACTTACCCTTTTGTTGTGGACTTTCTATTCATTTTAAATGTTGACTGGAGGAGGGATCTGCCAATGAAGATTGGCTCAGTAATTAAGAATATTGCCCTCTGGTATGGCATCCGTATAGTCACCAGTTACTATTTGTTTTCACAGAGACCACAGCAGCTGCTGAGCCTGCTCCAGAAGAATTCGATAATTCTACCTACAAGAACCTTCAGCATCATGAATACAACACTTACACCTTTGTTGATTCTGTTGTGGTTCTCTCAAAATTCAGGCAGCCTCAGCCATCTTCTGGAAGACCATCACCGAGGCACTGAAAGAACCACATTTCAAATAAATGCCCAGGCAGAATGATAAATTGTTCTATTTAGCACTGTTGCTTCATCTGTATTATAAATCAGATAATAAATAAATGCATGATAACTTACACTTGCACTTTTGAACTACTGTTCTTGGAGTCCCTCGCTCCTTGAGGGACATGCATGAGCTGCGAAGGAACCATCACTGAATAAGAATAGCTTTTCTACCTCTCAGTACATATTATTTGGTGATAGTGTAAAAAAAATCCGGACTTTTCAGCATCTCCAAATTTTTGATACTGACCGCTTTTCCAGTACCATGTCAAAGAACATAATGGCCCTTGTGCACGTGTCTGCTTGGTGTGTGCCAAGATGTTGGTAGGTGGTGTTAGCGCTGTAATGCAGTGGGCGGTTCTCCTTGCGCACAAACGCGTTCCTGGCTCTGAAGAGGTTCTGTTTACTCTGGATTTGAAGTTAAAATGATTGGCTGGAAACTGCATAAGAAGTATTTGTCTCCTGGGGCAAGAGTGTGTGTTTTGTGTTAGTAGGGGAATGTAAGTTTATGTAATGTGATTGAAACCTCTCAAAACCTCTGCTGTGTAAAGGGAGAACATACAGCTTCATTTAGTCTTCTGTTGGGGTTCTAGCATCCAGGTTCTGCAGTAGTTGAAATAATTGAAAACGTAAGGGAATCTCAGTGGGCAGTTCCTAATGAACTATACTACTTTGATTAAACTCAACAATAATATGTTTCTATGTGTAGAATCACTTTAATGTTATTTTTAATTGTGATGAAAATAGCATTATGGGTGTAATCGGTTCCTGGTACTAATAGTTCAGCGGGACTATGTTTCAGTTCCCACCTTCCTCCCCCCCAAAAAAAGTTAAGATTACTGTCCAGCTTCACTCTCATTCTGCAGAAAATGTGAGAAACGAGGCGCTTCTCAATATACGTTATCAGTGGTTACAGTTGGTCTCAGTAAATTTTGTATTTCCATCCTATTAGTAACAGTCCTCTGCCCTCTGGGAAAGCTGCCTTGATGACCACCAGCTGTTGTGGGTTTAGTTCCATTTTGGCTTCTTGTTCTTCTGGGGTTTTTTTGGTGTTAATTGGTCTTTGAGCAGTTGTACTTGCAATAACTCCAGCATTTCCTATCACCTGTCTGTATTCTTTCAAGCAACAGAATACGCAGATCAAAGGGAAAACAGAGTCAGCTTTAGTAGTCTATCTGGATATTGGACGCAAATCCCTGGGTGCAATTAGTAGAACAGCTATTTTATACTCCCAACTTGGCAAAAATGTGGTAAGAAGGATCAAGAGGCCTACATCAATCTGCTGTGTAGAATTCTAAGTCGGGAACTTCTGGCAAGCAGTTTTATTGTCCCGTAAAAACTAAAAAGCATATTACTGACTCTAACTATGAAATTTTAAAAATCGGCAAATGTATAAATCCACGTGCTTAGGAATAAAGAGCAGAGAGTCACTGTGAGACACCAGCGGTACCGCGTACACTCTTCTTGTAAAAGGGAAAGAAGTTTGCTGTTGGCATTAAAAACATGAAAGAACAAGGACAAGGCTCTTCCTTTATTAGGGGCCCAGCGGAGGGCCCCAGTAAAGCTGCTGTGTGTCGTCATTAGCTGAGACCCCGTGTAGTAACCTGAACCCCCTGGCCTAGACCGGCGTTGGTGCCGAGCTGTGTTCCTGACGGTTGTGTTTTGTGGTTACGGAAGGAGGCTGCAAATAATCAGAGAGAATCTAAACAGTGAAAGTTAAATGTAGTCCGTTAATACGCTTATGTATTTACTACATCCGCCCACAGTAGCTGTGATTGTTAGCTGTTGGGAGTCGGACTTGTTCACCTAGCACCCTTTTCATGTCTGAGGAGGGTTGGTGTTATAAACGCTGACTTAACCAGCTAAGGAGGAGTGGGTTGAAACAGAAGTGTGTCTTGCTTTCAGTCAACTCCCACGCTCTCCTTAGCTGCATTTTTAGCTAAGGAGATTCTCATCTATATTTGGGCTAGGCATTTTGCTACCCTTGTTTCACGACGACAGCAAAACTTAATGGTGAATGCCCTTCCTATCTGTGTAATCCTGTCTTAGTGTCTTCTGGTGATCTTTTCTGCACCTCTAAACTCAAGTTGGAAGTCACGTAACTTCCTAACTCTTCTGGTGCGCATGGTGGGTGTCTTAACATTTGTTCGGTTCAGTGAACCAGTCTGCTCCGGGAAGGGCAGATAATGCGAGGAAGGGCACCAAGAATTTTTCCCACTGTTGTGATTTCCTGGACTTCAGTGAAAAAGGCTTCATTTTTTTTGTACTTGGCTATTATCAGATGTTACTGTGTTTGAGTCATACGCTAGCATTTAAATTTCAAGCAGGATGTGATACAATATGTTCAAATTCTGTTAACGTCAGTGAGTAACTTTGTCTTGCTGTGCGAGGCACTTGTCAGATACAGTCAGGGACCTTGTTTTAAAGAATGTATAATCCAGGATATTAGCATAATTCCTGGAAAACCTGAAATGTGAAAGAAAGAAAGTAAGGCTCAGCTTAGTTTTCGTGAAAACCAGTTCTTCAGAACCAGCGTAAACTTCAGAAGTGGGGTTTTCAGTGTAAGTAGTGTGTTACTGTGAGAGTACATAAAAATCTGGAAAGTGGAATCCACTAACTTCTCATTAAAAAGACGAAACAACTACCTTCCTTGTCAAAGGGAGTGGTTTTCAAACTTTTATGTCCTTTGGGGTATTTTTTAGTGTAGCAAACTTAAGTTTCCTGCTAATAAAATTGCTTTTCATAATTTCCTTCCACTTAGATCTTTGAAAGTAACTTATGAAACCAGAAGGTTCTGGACAGCAGCTGAAAGCCCACTAATCTGAGGTCCAGAAGTAGTAATGCAAGCAGAGTTTGTGATGATCACTTCAATTATTACAAGGTCAAGATTTTTTTGGTCCTCCTGGTGCCTCCTTTGGCATCCAGTCATGGTAAGCACTACAATCTATGAGGCTACCTTCAAGATTTATTTTAAATTTGACAAATTAGACTTTTAGCTGGGCGCACTTACAGATCTTCCACAGTATATCCCCAGCTTTCAACAATCAAAATACATTCAGTGCATCTCGCTCTGTCTGGTTTCCTGTAAGCTTATCAGCAATAAAAAAAAAACCTGTCCTTAGTCTTTTCTCCCACCACATGAGACGCCATCATCTAAGCTACTTGTACAGTTATGTCCAGTCCATTCCTTAACATCATAAAAAAATTGTGAGAAGTTTTAAGGCTATTGTATTGGGTTTGTATGGCAAGGTTTTGGGAGCGGGGGGGGCTACAGGGGTGGATTCTGTGAGAAGCTACTAGAAGCTTCCCCTATGTCTGATAGAGCCAATGCCAGCTGGCTCCCAGAGGGACCCTCTGTTGGCCGAGGCTGAGCCCGAGCCCATCAGCGACGGTGGTAGCACCTCTGGTATAGCATATTTAAGGAGGGGGAAAATTCGCTGCGCAACGGCAACTGCAGCTGGAGAGAGGGGTGAGAATGTGTGAGAGGAATAACCCTGCGGACACAGAGGTCAGTGAAGAAGGAGGGAGAGGAGGAGCTCCAGGCACTGGAGCAGAGATTCCCATGCAGCCCCTGGTGAAGACCATGGTGAGGCAGGCTGTGCCCCTGCAGCCCATGGAGGTTAACAGTAGAGCAGATATCCAACTGTAGCTCGTGGAGGACCCCATGCTGGAGCAGGTGGATGCCCCAAGGAGGCTGTGACCCCGTGGGAAGCCTGTGCTGGAGCAGGCTCCTGGCAGGACCTGTGACCCTGTGGAAAGAGGAGCCCACACTGGAGCAGGTTTGCTGGCAGGACTTGTGACCCCATGGGGGACCCATGCTAGAGCGGTCTGTTCCTGAAGGACTGCACCCCATGGAAAGGGCTCACACAGGAGCAGTTCATGAAGAACTGCAGCCTGTGGGAAGGACCCATGCTGGAGAAGTTCCCTCCCATGGGAGGGATGCCATGCTGGAGCAGGGGAAGAGTGTGAGGAGTCCTCCCCTGAGGAGGAAGGAGCGGCAGAGACAACATGTGATGAACTGACCACAACCCCCATTCCCCATCCCCCTGCACTGCTGCGCAGGGAGGAGTTAGAGAAAATAGGGAGTGAAGTTGAGCCTGGGAAGAAGGGAGGGGTGGGGCGGAGGTGTTTTAAGATTTCGTTTTTATTTCTCATCATCCTACTCTGATTTGATTGGGAATTAAATTAATTTTCCCCAAGTTGAGTCTGTTTTGATGTGACAGTAACTGGTGAGTGATCTCTCCCTGTCGTCATCTTGACCCATGAGCCTTTCATTTATTTTCTCTCCTGTGTCCAGCTGAGGAGGGGAGTGATAGAGCAGCTTTGGTGGGCACCTGGTGTCCAGCCAAGATCAACCCACCACAGCTATCTCAGGATGACATGCAGTTCTTCCTTCATCTACTCACGGTAATGAGAACATGAGCTAAGAACAGTCACCAGACTGTTCAAGTCTGCTGAAGACCTGTTGATGAGCAGGACTTCTAAGCTTTATGCTGATCAGCGTCCCAAAGCTCATAAAGTGATTTGGTGAGATTTTGGGATTTTGTGGCATTTGGAAGGAAGAGTAGGAGAAGCTGGAGAGAGCAGCCACTTGTCTGTTCCAAAAAGTTTCAATTACAGTTGATGACTATTGTGCAGTGAGTGAGTAGAAAGCATGCTCACAGTACCCTGTAGCATTGTAACATTAGAATCATGGAAATTGATATGGAAGGGACCTCTTCAGATGATCAGTCCACTGCTCTTGTAGCAGGTAGAATTAGATCAGGTTGTCCTGGACCTTGTGCAGCTAAGTTTTGAATGGATGGAGATCCCACAATGTCTCTGGTCACCTTCTCCAGCACCTTCTCCATAACACCCTTGTGATTTAAAAAACAACAACAAAAAACAGCAAGCAAAACCTTCACCTGCTATATAATTTGAAGTTTTGGTTTTCTGACATTCATCTTTACTACGCACGTCAGACAAACCTGACTTTGTCTTTTCTGTACCCTCCTAGGAAGCAGCTGAAGGTAGTACTAAGGTCCCCCTTACTGTCTTCTTCAGAACAGATAACCTCAGTTCTTTCAGGCTCATCTTATGTGACATACTCCAGGTCTACTGGCATCTTTGTGTGGTCACAGTGCACCCTTGGCACATCCTCCTCTGTTCTGTAGCAACGCAGATTGCCTAGGTGGTCCCTGACTGCCTTCCTCCCTGTAGATTATGCTTCAAGGTGTAACATGCTAGAAGGGGGCTTATGTTAATTTTCCTAATTTTTTGTGTAGAATTTTCTGCAGTGAATGGGAAGGAACCTGGGAGACACCTGTTCCTCAAGATGCTATGCAGCAACAGTAGTGTGGGTCAGGTTCAGGTCCCCACTGAGTCCTGCTGTAAAACCAAAAAAAAGTCTTGGAATCATTCTTGGCCCCAGTATTTGCTATCCATATCCACCTGTGATTTATAACCCTCCTGTGCTATTCTGTATTGTATGCTGTTGTTTGCATACAGAGTTGGACAAAAGGAGCTAACACAGTGAGGGTAATATAGACACTTTAGTACAGGTGCTTTGAACGTTTGAGTGATTGAGTGTACAATCGTGGTATTCCTGTAATATGGCTTTGTTTATTTGTTTTAATTTTGTCCTTTGAATGAAACTCCTCTGAACTCTGGATGATTTTAGTTAAACTCTTAGCACTCTCAACAAAATATCCTGTCAAGTTTCCAGGTTGTCTTCCTCTCATGTGGTTCAATTTCGTGGAATTACAAATACTTATTTATCTTTTCTATGATTCTATGGTTTTGGTGCTTACATATTACCCTTGGTGTGCATCTCAGGATGATGCCACTCCCAATACAATCTGCACATATTTTTGAGCTCCCTTATGTTTTTTTGCCTACACACATTTAATTACATTTGGAATTTCATACCCACCTCTGAAAGTCTTAGGATATTTAGCAGCTTTGGGATAGAAAAGGCTGTGTTAAAGCATAGTCAGGGACACAAGTTTAAGCATGTGTGTTTACGATAATAAAAGTATCCCACAAAGTTTGGGTCAGTGCATGGAGTCAGTGGGTCATTTCTCAAAATTTCTTTTGGGCTCCCCTGTGCTCTCAACAAACTTTTAAGTGCAAAACAGGTGAACAGGGACATGGTTCTGTAAATCTGTAGCGTCACAGAATACAGCCTATATGCCTGTTAAGTTTTAATACTCACAGAACCCATGCCATCTATCTTAGTTAAAACAAATGCCTAAAATTCCTAGCAGCAGTCGTGTCATCTTTGTTTCTCCGGTCTGACATGCACTTCAAATGGCAGTACCCCTTTCCAAATCTGAGTGTTTTATCAAGTCTCGATTGATAACTCCTAAAGCAGTTAATATCCAGTCATGTAAAAAAATGAGCCAATTAAGATTATTTATGCTTGCTTTTTTTGTTGGTTGAGTTTTTGATTTCTTTTCAGTTTCTGTCTTACCTGTCCCCATGGTTATGAGGAGCTTTTGGTATTCCATTGGGCTGTTTGCACAGCAGAGATACACTTGGTTTCTAAAATCTATGACAGGATCTACCTGACACTGGAGAGGCAGCACACAAGCCACAACACACCTTGTACTGGGCAAATGCTAATGTCTTGTATCAAAGAAGGGGGCAATAGTTACTTTTCTCTGGAGGCTCAGAAAGGGACTTGAAAGAACCACCCCCTCACGCTTTCATTTCTCATTTTCATGCACTCTTTTTCCAAAAAGCATCTCCTATGCTTAATTTAGTTTTAAATCATGCCAAACTAGGCCATTCTAAACTGTATTGATGTTTTCCAAATCCTTCTGAGGTATGCCTAAAAGTGAGCTATATTCTATAGTTTGAGGACCGGGAGAAATGTGAGGGGAGCTTGAAAGAAATTCAGAATACAGAAAACAGAAGGATAATGTAGGAACTGAGAGCAAGGACGGTCCTTATGACTCAGGTATTGGACTAGCTCTGGATTAATTTGTGAGACCCCTGGCTGCCTGCGTAACTGTTGGCAAGTCACGTAATATCTGGGTTCTCGTCCTCACTTTATAGACGAGGAGTTAGTGGTCCCAACTTTCTCTTTGTACATCAAATCTATGTACCCAGCAACTCAGCATAAAAACTAGTAAAAAAGGGGAAAGGTTTTTTTTTCTTACATCTTCTGTGTTGAGTGTGCACAACATTTAGAAACTCTGAGCTAGCTGAGGTTCTCCCAGGAGACGCAACGCTTATTAACAGCATGACAAAAATACACTTCAGATAGTCTGCACAGAAATGCCAGCAATTTTGAAATTGCATTCAGGCAATGGCAAGGCCGTTTAGATACAAAAAAAGCTTTACAACTGTTCCAAATACTTACTAGTGGAAGACTGTTAACAGACGGGAAAAAATGGGGAGGTGTCCAAAACCAGCAATCCACCCTGGTGAGAAATCCAGCTGCTGGGAAGTGGAATGGTGCTGGAATTCATACCAGGTTGTTGTCTCTGGACACCAGTCAATGGCCTCCGTCTTTTATATCACCCTCCCATTAGCCATAAGGATTCGGTGTTTTTCGACTCCTTTTCTCTTGGCGGCTGGATAAGGAGAAGGAGCTTTTTCTCTCAAGTGCTTGCTGAAGAACCATTTCAAAGCTGTTGTCCAGAGGAGGAACATCACTACTCTGTCCCACTCCTGCCTCCTGAAGGTCACCGTTGGGCAGAGAAAAATCAACCAGTCTACTCTTCCTCCAGCTGCTTAGCTCCTGTTTTACGGTTGTTTACTGCTGGGCCCTGAGCTGCTTATCGTCATAGTCTTCCTCCCCTCTGAATCACTTTAGGATTTACCTCAAGAATCAGAGTGCTTTCTTTGGCACAGTCTTGGGAAACCAGCTTGTTTGAAAATCTTGAACAGACACCCCATTCCCCAGCCCTGCAAGTTTGAGATGACTATTAAAAAGAGAGCTAAAGAAAAAAAAAATAATTAGGAGTTCTTTTCCTTCATGTTAGTCACACTTTTATGATTGTGTTTTCTGAGATTTTCCACATAGCCTCAAGGAATGGGGAAGCTAATTTTTTGGATGTTAAGATTTCAGGTAACAACTACGAGATTCCAGCTGCTCGGGCCTCGGGCTTCAAGATACTCACTGATTTATGTGCGCTAACGTTAAGAGATTTGGCAGCACTTCAAGCAACCAAGTGAAAACAATGTGTTTATTCTAAGCTTCGTTCTTGCCCTTTGACTGGATAGCGGCTGTGCAACTGGCCTGGCTGCTCAGCTCCGCTCTGCCGGAGCATGGGAAAAGTGGGAGCAGCAGCAAAGAGACAGCTGGCTAGCTGCTGACTTAGAAAGACATCATTGCATCACGTCACACTTGGTAAGTTATCTCTGCAATCAGAAGGACCAGGAGTTTCCCTTTTTTTTAAGGGGGAGGTAGGTGCTCCACAAATTGATCACGGGGATTCAGCTGTGTTGAGTAAAGCATCCCATTCATCGGTGGCAAGGGGGTTTTTCAGCCCTGAAATGTAATGCTTTCCTGACCCTTAAAAAAAAGGTCTCTGCTGGATGCCTTCCGAACCCTCTTTAAATGAACTGTTTGTAACGTTATTAGGATTTTCTTTTTAATTTTTAAAATGTGGATTGTTTGAATGGAAATGTTAAAGCCAGCACAAGCAATAAAGATGGATTGCCAGTAAAATAAACAGTTTGGCCTCTGGCTGCATGGAGGAAGCAGATCAAGTCAAGAAAACATTTCCTAAAAGTCACTTTTCTGACTGTAAGACTATACTAATAGCTACTTCTTATTTAAAACCTACACTATTTTGTAGCTTACTTCCACACATTTAACTCGGTGTGGAAATGCAAGTTAATTGATATTCTGCTTCCAAAGCAATACTTCTATTTCGAAGGGCACTAAACTGATACATGAAATACAGAGTAAAAGTGAATGGGAAGCAGTAGAGATGTATTTCTGAGAATCCAAAAAGAGTTTGCAAATGATAGATAATGAAAGAACACAAAATAGTATTTACATGCATATGGGTTGCTAGTAAAATTCTGGCTCTGGATGAATCTCATGGAAAAATCACGATAGATTTCTGTCATGCCAGACTTTCGCCTTGTCTCTTTAAAACTCTTATGGTGAAACTCATAGGGAGGTATGTCTTGCCCAGTTCGCATTTACTGTTGTAAAAGTATACATATGTAGAAGACTCAGTGGTAGGGAGGGAATCACATACGGGACTCTATCCTTGAAGTCACTAAGCCGGTGAGTGTATTTTACACCTATTTATGTTGAGCGGGCTCAGCAACTTGCATGAGGAATGTAATGTCCTGAAGGGCTGACTTCATAATTTGCGGCTGTGTATATATTTCCTTCATGAAACCACATTTATGTTTCTTTATTAGCGTTATTATTTTAAAGGTTTTTAACTACTCACAACTCCCGTTTCTTTTTCCATAAGCCCTGCTACCCTGTCTTCAGCATTCTGACTTTTTAGATTTCAAATCTTGGCTATGGTGTTGAGGATCAGGTTGCCGTCTGGGGACATCTGGATGGGTTTGAGAACTGTGCATATCATAATCAAATCTCTTAACTATATATTTTGAGTCCATGTTTTCATTCTTCCTCTGCATTTCTCATCGTTTTGTATCCTCTCCATTTGTTTGAGTGTACGCAGTCTCATGCAATTATATAAAAATGGTTTCCTTATGCATGATATGAATTTTTATAGCTTTAGATTCACTTTCTTTCTTTCTTTCCATCATCCCATTTTGTGTTTAAATAGGTAGAATAAGTTAGGTAATGTGTACACAGGGACTGCTCCACCATGGACCAGAGCTCTAAGTATCTCTGTTAACACATGCTGTAGCCAAAGAAGTTTACAGCATGCAGAGGGAAAAGGTTATTGTTAGTGTAACTCAATAAGTATTAGGGTTAATATATAATGTATAGGTCTATGTAATGGATAGTTTTTATTCATCATAAAATGTTCAAATGACTTGCAGATGTATGACTGCTGCAGCTGTTGCAGACCTTGTAATGGCATTAGGCTCTGACTCAGAAAGCAGCGCGTTTGCCAAGAGATTCTGGCAGTGGCTATGGCTGTGATATTCCCATTGAAAAAAGTATTGTCAGCAGTGGAGATGGTGATACAAAACTGAACTGGAGTATGAGAAAGGGGCAAGGCTGGGTCCAGGTGCGACAGGAAAATGGGGGTTCTGAAAGCTTTCATTTTTTTCTCGTTTAGCTATATCAGTAGCGTCCCACCACTACATGCTCTACTAGGGGAGCAGCTGGAATTTATAGTCACCACAGATTCTGGCTACATGCAGCTTATGTTCTACTAATTGGGGAAAAAACACAAAACACCAAACCTTTGATAATGTAAAACTTTCCTCCTGAGTTTTAAAAAGAAAAAAACAAGCTACAATCCCTACAAGCCGACAGAATTGAATCCCACTGCACAAACTGCGCAGCATGGGAGCTCGGCTACTTGCTGCCTAGGGAGATGGTGCAGTCAGGGAATATGCTTACTTAGCAGTCAAAGGAATGCCATCATCCTATGGATGCATACAGTACTCTGAAATAGTACCGAGGAGGAAAAAAAATTCCCTGCATGTTTTGTGATTGTTTTCCTAGGTCTGACTGAAGTAAAGAAAATAATGAAGATTGACATCCGAAATAGGCACACGTTTTATACGTGGGTTGTCATAGTGAGGTAAACATGCTGGGTTTGATACAGCTTCTTGATTCCTGGGCGACTGGAAAAGCAGAAGCACGATCATTTTTAGAAAAGAATTGGAGAAGGCAGTGCGAAACAAAAGCACAATTTTGACAGGGTTCGGTGACAATACTCAGGAAGTAGGATTGAGGGAAGCAAACCCTAGAGACAGCTGAACTGTAAATCTCTGAAATGGTGAGGGAGCACAGCAAGAGTCACCTCTCAATGAAGAGCGGATTTTGTCGCTGCCTTTTCTGATGCTTTAAACTACTTATGGAGTCCATGGGTTAGTTATGAAGCGGGCTGCAATGCTGACTCTTGCTTTCTATGAACAGTTACTAAGCCATAAGCAGTATTGTTTCTGGCACTTTTTGAAAGGCCTCTGCTGATTCCAGTGTGTTCTTTCTGACCCTGTTCAATGCCATATTTATGAAAGTAAAGCTACTAAAATATAGAGATTATTAGAAAAGAAATGCAATCTGCATGAACTTCTTAGATTTAAAAACCAAAAATTCCAGCCCTTACTGATGTGTGGCTTAAGCCTTGCATGAGTAACAGGGAATGAGTTGCTAACGGCTCTCTTCTCCGTGGCTCAAAATTCCTTGGATAAGAGAAAAAAAGCCAGCCAGCAGGACTGCGTTGGCTGTTGATTGGGGCTGTAAGCTGGGACTTAGGTCTCCCCTCTCTCTGCTAAGTGTGCTGCTCACTAGACCAGGGTTACTCGTTTAGTCTGGGTGAGTCTCAGTCAGCAGACCAAGGTCTGCTGGAGAACTTTACCAAGGTCCCATCAGTAGGAAGCAGTGTGTGACAGCAGTGGGCTGTCAGGCACACCAAGCAATTCACCTTGCCTCAGGGGCTGCACTTCAGCTCCTTCCTAAGAGCATGATGTGAAGTATGGGGCTTTCTGATGGATGCAGGATGTGACTCAGCTTGGACATGGGGCATGAGAGCAATCAGGGCGCGGTACAGGGCAAATTTTATTTCTGGTCTGGTTCTGCATCAGATGTGCTTAAATAATCCTACAGAGCATCGTTCCACCGTCATCTGCGCTGGTCAATAAGTACTGTGTGCGATGAGGAAGAATCTCAGTAATGGATGGGTGCAGCTCCTGTCCCAGGAGGCCCCATGGCAATGGCATGAGGCATGTGGTCTGCAGATCTGTGGGATTTCACGCATCCCTTCTACGGGAGGAGGCTTAAGTCTCTCCCTGGGAATCTGCACCCACTCTGGCAGACAAACAAGGTGTTGCAAACTAAAAAGAGCTGAAAAGTCACTGCCCTGTGGCTTCCAGGTTAGATGGTCCGTGGGGGAGGTGGGCATGTATCCTCAGGCATTGCAAAGGTTTGGGAGCATGCTTCTTGGGATGTGCCAGCGTGGCACAATGCATCTCTGTGCTGCAGATCCCCAACCCAGGTCTGAATGGGCCAGTCTTTCTCGGAGGAGAGAGCAGACCTTGGCAGGGATACAAGCTTGGATCCCAGAAGCAGCATTGCCCTGCTAGCATAGCACTCAGGCTCAGACTAATTTGCCTTGCCTCTCAGCCCACCACCTAACCTGGGCACAGCGTGAGGTTGGTATTTCTTCTACTGCTTCCAGATCCAAAGCTATTTCATGCAGAGCCAGTATAGGGATCTCTGTACCTTATTGCTCTGCAAGCTGTTGACATATCCTTTCTTTCCTAGAACATTTTCTCATGAATAAATCTTGGAAAAAATATCCAGAAAGGCTCCCGTATCTCCTCTTTCCTGTGAGGAAAAGCTGACTTAGGTAGTCTAACTCCAGGAGAGACTCACTGGCGGGCAAAAGGACATTATAGAATAGCAATCTGTAAATGGGTTCAAAAAAGGGAATAGATTAATTAATGGAGGAGAAGTCTGATTGTCTGGTGGTCTGACTGCAGCTTCTGATGCAGAAAGGTGCTAAACTATCAACCCCAGGAGCTCCTGAGATACATCAAAGGAAGGCTGGCCCAGTTGTTTTCGTGTTTCTTACACTCTTTCACTAAGCACTTACTACTGGCCACCGCTGGACTAAATGTAGTTTGACCCACATGTACATGTGGAAGGAAGGATCGCCCTGCATTTAAGAACTGAGTGCCAGCTAGATCCATCTAGGCTGTCATGCGCGCAAGCTTTAGCCTTGTACTCAGATGACAACAGCCCTTCATGTTGAGGAAGAGCCTGAAAGTGGCAATGGGAATGCTGCCCCAAACATCAACCATCAGCTAATCCAGAGCCTGGTCCAGATGCCTGACTGCTCCAAAGAGGAAGGGCTTCAGCTAGATGTGGTGGTAGGAACACGTGTCACATCTGGAATGACACTGTGGATGTGGGCCTGGGGGATATGGTGACAGTACTGCAGTGTGAACCATCAGAGACGGGCCTGTCTACTTTCAGCCCAGGGGTGGGTGTGCATGGTAGTTTGCACAAATCCCAACTTGGCGGAGAGAAGGGGAATGTTTGTGGAACGCTTCTGCCCTTGGCATTTCCTATTTGCTTTTAGCACAGCGCAGACGTCTGTGTAGAGCTCAGCTTTTCTTCTGCTTTGTGCTAGGAGCTCAGGTGCCTGGCTAGACAGTTGCATTAGGCAGCAACGCACCTAATCCTTGCCGAAGGCCACCGGATCCTCTCGGTTTAATGGCCTTCTACTCCTTCAGATAGTCCCTTCTTTATTTTTTCCCTATTTGCTCAGCAACGGAATTATTTCCTCTTCCATTTGCAAAACAGTGTCGGGAGCAGGCTGGTTGGCCGGCCATTCTCATTCCCTGTTACCAACGCCTCTCGGTTCTTCTAGGCTCCAAAATACAGAAACCCATAAAAGCGGCTGGAAGTAAATGAGTAATGGAGAGGAAAGACAGGTCTCTATGGACTGAAGAAAGTGCTCTATAGACCAGTGTTTGAGAACCTCTCATTAATGCTTCCTGGTTATTTTTTCTGTGTTTCACTTTGCCGAACCCAAATCCCACTCAGGCTGGTGGGAATTGTTCCACTGACTTCTGTGAGAGTTGGATCTAGCCCTTGGTCTGGAAGGCAAAACTAGTCTCACTGGTTTTCTTTTATTTCACCTGGTTTCACTTTCTGCTTCTCAACTCCCAGAATAACGTGAATGCATTCATAGTCCTCCATGGTGGGATTCATACAAAATATTCTCTTTTTATGTTTTTTGTAAAATTAAAATCAAAATGTCTATTAGCAATTCCACTTCTGTCCTTCCGCTTCTGCTTTTCTGCCCCTCTGCCCTGTTTTTTGCCCCCACCCCCACCCTTCCACAATGAGGTAAAAGAAAATGTCTTTTTAAATATAACACATTTGTTATATTTATAACAATAATATATTTATATTTATATTTA
>VZTL01017371.1:0-14272 GCA_013400535.1 Scopus umbretta
TCGCTCCCTCCACTCCCTCAGGGTGGCTAAAATGGCGGCCTTGCGTTCAGAGGCGATTTGCCCGTGCTGTCCTGCCTCTGGTTCTGCCTTGCTCCCCTGCGTTAGGTCTCTTTTCCTTGGTGGCGGGGGACGTACTGCAGGTGCTGGAGTGTCCTGGGCAGCTCCTGCTTCTCTGACTTTCTGTCCTTGGGTATCTCCCTCCTGAAAGGTGTCCTGGCTCCTGTATAGCCTGCTGTCCCTGGTAGCCTCCGCGTCTTTATTTCTTCCCCTCCTTTAGGGTCTCGCATTGCGCTCTGATTTCTCATTGCCGTTAAGCGATCACCCTCTCCGGTGGCTTTCTCTCCTCAGGGTCTCGGCTCCTGGACGTCGGTTATCTTCTGGCTCCCTCTGCCTCTTTTCAACAAAGGCCCTGGCATTGCTCCAAGGTTTTGCTTACCTAATGCACCCGTTTGCTCATCTTTTGGTTTGTGGCCCCGCACTGTGATCTCAGTAGCCAGACCTGAGGGCTCCTGCATTGCTCCTCCTGAAGAATGCTTTCTGGTTTTCCTTTTCTTGGAGTTTTCCTTACACTCTCCTCACGCTGGTATAGAGTCCTTGGTGCTTTTGTCTTTGTACTCGAGGGTCATTTCCTCCCCAGAGATCTGGTCTGAGAATACCCACTTGTTTGGAGTGGTTTGTCCTCCTCAGAAGCACCTTCTCCTGGTTGTTCGCAGAAGGATGGAGTCACGCTTGGTATTTCACTCCCATGGGAGTTACCTTCCTTGTGGTTAGTTGTAGCCGCTCTTCTTTTTTTGTTGTTCTGCCTGCGCTGTCATTTCACTTGTGAGGCGAATTATGGCCCCTGGGGCGTGTTTGTCTCTTCCTTGCGCCGCGGTAAGACGGCCCCCATTGACATTTTCAGTGAGTTGTAGGAGAACTCCGGCCTTTCTCAGGCCAATGCAGAGAAGCGTGGAAACCGCTGGGGTGGGCTCTGAAGCGGAGTGAGCCTCTTCAGTCAGTAGTGGGCGTGCTGGCTGGTGGGCACGTTGGTTCAGGCTTCTCTGCACCAAGCTTCTCTAATTAAACCAGCCACACTTAATCATTGGTGGACAGATCTGGATAACTTTCAATTCAGTTTAAATCTGCAGTTATTATAAGCTGTTACTGAGGCTGATTTTTCTCTTACCCTTTCTTTGATTTCCCTTTATGTATTAATAGCCTTGTAAGTGTGCCCTCCCCCCTGTTTGTTGTGCAGCAATCACTAGACTATTAGCCTAGTTTCTGAAATCATTTAAAATTTAGTATTGAGTAAAATACCTCCACAGTCAAACAACAAAATGGAAGGAAGCAAAATGGAAGCTTTACTGGTTGCCAGTAGTCATCTTTATTCCAAGCTCATAATTTATGAAGCTTGTGGTTGTGTGTGTTTTTATACCACTTGCGACTGGTGTCTATGTACATTGTTTAACTTGATGTGGGGGTTATTTGTAGCATAGTTCTATTTATCTGGTGAGCTGTTAATTTTCTATTGCAATTAAAATCTAGAAGGTTTGATAACCATTTCTATAATCCTCAATCTTGTTACGTATCTCCGACTAAACAGAGAAGCAAATGGCTGGGAAGTGCTTGGGATATTTTGTGGCAAATCTGATTATGCATGTGAGTTTTGGCACTTCAGATCCCTTCTTAAATCATACTAACTTGCAGTGACTGCTGGTAGCATGCTTGCTTTTGCTCACGTCTCTGTTATATAGGAGCAAAGTAATATGTGGGGGCTTTATTTGTAGTAACATAACTCACTACTTCCACGTATTGCTTACTAGTTTTGGCCTGGGCATGAGACCTCATTGCATGCTGTAACCTTGTTTAGCCTAGAAAAATGGGCTAAGCTTACTGACTGACCATGTTTTGTAGTCTCAGCTTGGTGCGAAAAAAACTTTGTCCAACTGTTGGTAAGACAATATTAATTATATTTCTCATCATCTTCCAGTCCTTGAAATTTCAGGATGTTGTTAAGCAATAGCAAAATGCATAGTAAACACACTGTTTGAATTACTTTTTTTGTTTCCACAAAGACTGAGGGGAAGCGCCTGGTTTTTCTGTGGTTTAGAATGTTTGGCAAAACCTACTGCTCAGGTGTCCATGTATGAACTAGCAGTAGGGAGTTATGAAGAGCCTGATGTGTGCTTTAAGAATGGTTGCCCAAGAGTGGCTTGTTAGTCTTGAGATCAAGTATTTATTGCCACAAAACCAACTAACATTGAAATAGATTTACAGGCCTGTTCTTACATGGCTCGAATGTCTATGGTGCTGCAACTGCCTTATTGAAGCCACAAATTTAGTTTGCATGCATCAGCAATGGTAAGTCCATTGATACTGCTGCCAAACTTGGCATTAAGATTCTTTGGACCAACAACAATTACATGGTGCTCTGTGGTTTTAATGCATTTTTAACACATTTGACGTGAATGGTTTGCTTTCACTGCCAGAGGTTTGTGGTTTCTAGAGCATGTATTCTTGATGGTCTGAAATACATAAAATGTGGTGATATGAGCACCACAATGCCTAAGGAATCTCCCGGGTTTTATGAAGTAATTAGTTGGCTTGAACATTTCTGGTGCTCGCGTAAGCCCTAAGTGTCTCTTATCACCACCATGGAGGCCATAAAGCACTACAGAATCACTGTGCTATCAGACTTTGAGTGTCTTCATACTTCAAGGGTGTATTTCAAAATACTGAGAGAGGCATTTTAAAGTCCTATCATTAAAATACACATTCATTGCACAATTTTCACAAATTTCACTTACATCAACAAAAACAATTCTCTGCACCAGCGTTTTATGGAGAGAGGCATGACTATACCTAAAAATGTTTGAAAGTTTGAGACATCAAAGCCCGGTTGAGTCTTGTGTTGTAGCAACATGAATCTGTACAGGGCACCAAAGTTTGAAGACAGCTTGAGTGTTAAATTAGATCAGAATCCTAGCTGAAAAGGATAATGTAATTGTTGTGCTAAGCATACCAGTTTGCAGCAAATAGTGAAGTAATATGTGGTCTTGATCTGCTTTTATCCCCAAACGTGTAGAGTTTCGCATTTTCAAGGTAAGTGCTTTAGATAATCCTTTAGCTTAATAGATTACACAAAGAAGTGCAAGATCTGTCTTCAGGGATTGTCTGTCAGTCAGCTGATCAAAGTGCCAGCTGATGTGTGGCTGTCCAGCAGTATGTCTGACAGTTGGTTTGGTTTGGTTGGTTGGGTTGTTTGGTTTTTTTTTTCCTCCTGTTTTACATTATGCTTCGTGTGTGATTACATGCTGAACACTTTTCTGAATAGGTGGGATGTCTAAGGATATCTTCTCACACAGATCCACATTATTTGTGCCTTTTAGAGGGTTTAACTTCAGAAATTCTAGTCATCTAGTCCCGAGTATCTTGGGTGTTACAGCTGTGAGGAGATACCTATCATCAGCATAGTAACAACAACCCGAGCCCTGTCTTTCAAAAATCCCTCCTGGGAACAACTTAGAGACACTTAGAGATGCCGAAAACCACTGGAGTCAAAACTGGCCTGGGGAAATTCATACCCCGTCTAAGTTCAGGCGTATCAGCCGCCATGGTCATGTGTGAGCACTCAGTCAGGTATGACCGAGACCAGTTCAGAATGGCCCCAGGCATGTCACGCATGGCCTTCAGATGATATCATTACATCCCAGTATTGATACTGAAAGGTCTTGTCCTATCCTCCCTCCCCAGCCCTGCACAGTTTGCTCTAGTGTGTTTACATTTAAGCTGTCTTACACGACCTGGTAAGTAGTTGTCCTGTAACTATGGTCTGCTGTGACCTCTCGTGTTTTAGTCAAAGTTCAGCAGTAGATGTAGGTGTTACTCCTACTGCCTGTAGGAGAAAAGATTCAGCGTAGTTTGAACTGGGTGAGCAGTAAGCTTCTGAAGAAAGTGACTCTCTCCTGTGAAATCACAATGCTTCAGGCTTTAGAATCTACCTGGTAGTAGTAAAGAATATTTTTTTCCCTATTTTACGGGTTAAGCTTGTGCGCTCAGTGCTTTTTATGTTTGCTGGTTAACTACCTCTAAGATAATACTCTAAAACATCTTTTAAGAACAGTAAAAAAAACAAAAGCCAGTATCACTAAACAGGTAAACTTTGATAAAAGTTACAAGGTGTTCACCTATGCATTACTTTTTAAAGTGTTCACCTCTTCTCTAGAAGATGCTTGCACCTCAAAGTTTTGGTTTATTTGAAGAGCTAAATCTGATAGTAAACTTAAGTCAAGGTCATGATGTAGATTCAGCTTTCTTTTTGAGTGACAAAAATTCTCCTTCTGGTGAGGATGGGAAGCTCTTAGGTTTTTAAGACTTACAGCATGGTGCTTTTGGGTTTGTGAATTTTTGAGTGTATGTCTCTACAAGGCATGATGATTCTTGTTTCTGCCTTCAAGGCTCTTCTCACTGGATGGATGCTAATGCTTGTAATTATTACAGTAATACTAGCATTGAATTTTAAAGTGTTTCAGTTTAGATGTAAGCTATTGCCAGTGACTTTTTGTTTTAATAGTTTCTAGAGTTGGAACAGGTAACTGTGTTACTGTAACGTCACCCATGCAGTTAAATAACTAAGTGTGGAAACAAGTGGCATTATAAACTATTTTAAAAATCTTGGCAAATGCTGACTTTTTAAAAACAAAAGCTCTATTATTTGGATGTTAAGGTGAACTGTGGCCTCAGAATAATATATGCACAAGCAATGGCAGTATAGTAAGAGGAGGAATGCTCTAATAGTTTCCTGCCTTCCTCGGTAAAGAGAGAAAGTGTGTGATCTGATAAAGGCTTTTAGGGCAAGTTCTTAAGTCAGCCTTCCTCATGTAATTGAACAGTGTCATTTTAGGGAGCTTGTTCTGTTTGCTGTTACAACTAATGAACCTTAACATTTTTTCGCCCTTCAGTTTTGGATCTCTGGCATCAGCTTCCCCACTGCAATAAACTAGCTTATCTGCATTGCATGGTTTATGCTTTAACTTAGATCTAGCAGCAACCCGAAACTTCTGAATACAGCAATAGGGTTATAAGCTAATGGCTTAAGGACTTATGAAAAGAGAATTTATTTGCTTTCTAAATCAGGTCTGCAATTAAACTTTTGCAAGGTAGAAATTGAAGGGTTCTATTTTCTTTCAGGAGAGATCAGCATTGGCTATGGTAACTCATGGGGCCTGAGCTACAGCTGTTTTGTCCAAAAAGAGGAGCTTTTTTGTGATTTAAATAATACCTACAAAAATTCAGTGCTTAATTGCTAACTTACAGCGTACTAAGTAAGAGAACAGTGCTGGGCTTGTCACACCGGGCAGAAGCCCTTTAGCAATGTGATAAATGCGGTAATACTAATCCTTAATTGCTAGGAAATCAACAGCTATTTGTTTATTGATTGGCATTTTCTGGCTTGTTTATGTGACTTCCTCTTAGTTCCACGTCTAATCGTCCATGGCCTTAATTTTGTGTCACGGACTTGAACTGCATTAGTCAGTCTTCATAAGCTGACTGGCCTGCCGGTTGATATTAAAATGTGGTATCAGTAAAGTCTATGCATGGAAGCTGGGTCTGTTAAATAAAACTTTCTTACTTGTTTCTTTTTTTAAAGCACTCGGATAGCTACAGTTTAATCGCATCCCACCAGCGGAGCGAGCTGTACCGTGGAGGAAACTTCCACATGGGCATCTCCTACTGCGCGGGCTGCCAGGCCAGCTGAACCGTCGCCTCTGGACCGAGTCAGACGCAGTCGGGGCAGGGCTGCGCTCGTGCCTGTCAGCAGTAGGAACTTCGGGGACGTGGTTTAATACCTGGAGAGGTTTCAGTTGGCAACCTGTATTGCTGGCATTTGCTTATGCTAATTGCATGGTCAAGACAGTAATGATTAAGATTCTTTGAGTTCTGTCTGTCTAATCTTTAATTGAAAAGACTCAGTCGTCACTACCTTCAGTTTTCTTCATGCCTATGCAGTTCATTTAGGCATTCAAAAGTGGATTTTGGGTGATGGGATAATGACAAGAAAACCCAATTCTGGAGCTTCCTCTGCCACACAAGAGTTTAACAGAACTTAACTTTTACTGCTGAATATTCCTCCTCAGGTAACTCTGGAAGTAATAGGCAGTGCATCAAGACTAATAAATCTGAGGTTTTGGTCTAGGCGACGGCAAGTAATTCTCCAGGACTCCTGACCGAGCACGCTTCGTGAGCAGCACTGCATCTCAGGCAGTGGCTACGTGGCATGTGTGCATACAGAATTATGGTTATGTTTCTGAGCTTTCATCAGCTACATTTATTTCCTGGATTAGAGTCAGAAGTTTTGATCAATTTAGGAGAAATTGCCTTCAGTCACCTGTGGCTATTAGTCTGCCCAATAGAGCAGATAAAACAGACCTGTCCACCATAAGGACTCAGGATCATCATCATCAGGAAAAAAGGGTTATGGCTTATAGGCAGGGAGGGCTCCGGGTAAATTAAATCAGGAATTTCCTGTTTTGGCACAGCATCAAGTTATGAAGATTTTGCAGGTTTCTATTACTCATAGTAGAAGTGTCAGGTTTGGAACGTATTGAACTAACCACTGTGATTTATCAACAGAAAGATTACTACGTCCCAAGAGGTTACTTTTCTCTGGCCGTCAGAACTTGTTTTGCTGGCATGTTTGTTCCTTGACTCTGCACCGTATTTGATTTTGAGATCGTAGGTTGAATTTGCAGGCCAGCGTCTTAAAGGGAGCTTTTTTGTAACTGTAAAATGGGTGTGTATAACACAGAAATCCAGACTAAAATCTTGTAATGTCTGCAGTACTGTTTCTGCGGTAGTTTGTCAGAATCGTTTCATTGTTCCTTGCTTGCTGAGACTGCTACCAGAGAGCAAAGTGCGGCTGATACCGGCATTTCCTAGGGACTTTTGGCTCAGTATTCTGTTCTCATGCTTTAAAGATAATTAAGTGAGTCATTGTCTTTACATCTCATGTGATTTATTACAGACATACATCGCTAATGCTTTCTGGGGCCGGGGGGGGCACAACACACACACAGATCTTTTATTCAGACGTGTGGCTTTGAACTAGTAGGCTGGTTGAGAGTTTGCTTAACGAGGGAGTTGCTTTGATTTATTTTTTTAATCTATGTACTGAGAACACTTCAGCAGACAATGGAGCTCATGGGAGCTTTTAGATTATTTATTTTTACAGGTATACTTCTCCTTTGGCATCAAGGATGAATAGATTCATCAGCACCTTTTAGTCTATATGGATACATCAATGTTTTATTCTACTGAAAAAGTGAGGCTTATCTGCACTGGGCACAGACTGGTAGCTCTGATAAAGGAGTAGATTTGACATCGTGAAGAAAAAATACCAACTTGTGAAGCTTGAGCACCTTGCTAGGTGTTCCATGGTAATAAAAGTGACGAGCCATTCTGCAGAGGACAGAGGGAGAACAGGACCGTTATCCACCTCCCATAATAAACAAGTTTCTCAATTATAAGCCCTCCTTGCCTGCAGTGGCAACTCTTTTGCTGGTCCATGTTTAGTACCAGTGACAGCAAGTCTGTAGACCTGATGACCTAAACATAACTGCTTATTTTTATTCTTGCTCCAAACCAAGACTGTCAGTAAGATTTCTAAGATAGAAACGCTACCGCTTTTAGTTGTTTGAAATGCTGGATATGCCTGCTGTAGTATAGGTGAAGGTGAGAATTATGGGGGCTACCAGATTAGCTGTTGGAATATACTGCATGGTTCATACTGGGAGAAATCCCTTCTGATGCCGAAGACTGAAACTGCCATAGTTTTCATGGACCATTAGGAAAATAGAATTGTATGTATTTTTTTCTCAGAATACCCATATCACTTACAGTTCTGTAGTAAGTATGATAATAATTGAATCCTACTTCCTGGCTGTAGGAGGTGCTGGGATCCAGTGCACAACTGGCTCTATGCACTAATGTCAGTTAGAACTGCAGTGAAATTTGGAATGAATTGGTTGAAGAGATTTGGAGTTTTTCTGGTTGGTTGTATGTTGAAATTCCTCTCTTGTGTGAGGAGATGTCTTCTGCCAGATTATAGCAGATTATACTGGCAATATAGTGTGGCAGGAGTCAGTGTGTTTTTAAACTTTGCAGAGTGAAATGTGTGTCAGTATATTCATTGTCTGAAAAAAAAAATATGAGGAGTGAGGCAATATAATGTTATGTAGGGCAGAACATGAGGAATTATAGGAAAACTTTATGCATGACTGAATAGTTAATGCACAAAAATAAAACTTGGGGGGAACTGTCCTAGCTTTTCCACACCGTAAGAGCTGTGCTGGCTGTTACTACTCAGGAGCAGAATTTTGGAATTTATGATAGTGCTGAGCAGTAGCTTATCAAATCTTAGACATTAACAGCAAAAGTAGAGGGCAGAAAACATTACGCTGCTGTTTTGTATGACAGTGGTTTGCCTGTGCTTGGGATACCGATGGCACGCAGTTCTCCATTCCTCTTGTCGTGGAGAGCATATGGTAGGACTTGGGAAGGGCCCGAGGCTGGTGACAGAGATGATCAAAAGCAGAGCGTAGCTTCCATAGCAGGAATGGCTGAATGGGCTGGGACTCTTCAGTCTGGGAGAGATGATTTAGAGCAGATACTAGATGTTTACAGAATCTGAAGTGGCATGAAGCAGCTGGATAGGAATTGACTGTTCACTGTCTCTTCCAGTACTACACGAGCTCGGGTTTGCAAGCGAAGCTGTGAGGAACCAGCTTCAAAGCAAATCAAAGGAGGTGGTGATTCTTGCAATAGGCAGTTGATCTGTGGGAGTCTTGCTCGAGGATGCCGTGTCTGCAGAAGGCTAAAGGGGAACAAAAGGAGGCTGAGCAAGTATTTGAGAGATGTTTTGAGAGTTACCAATGGGCAAATTATGTCAGGCTTGGGATATTCTTGGGGTTGACAATTGAAGCAGAGGGACTTGCAAGGGAGTATTCTGTACTGCCTCTTCCCTCAGCGTTTGCTTATAGGCACCATTGGAGACAGGATACCATGCTGGATAGACCTGAATGTGCTTATTGCCATGTAATACCGTTTTGATAGACTCCACACACTTGCTTTATCACTATTGCATGACTTTCTTCTCTGTGTGGGCTTCGTTTTGCTGAAGTTGTCTCTGCCTTCTGTGTAAGCTGGTCTAGACTCCCTCTATAGGCCACAGAGAGCAACAGCCGGGATGAGCTACCTTTCAGAGATGCCTGTTGCTCTCAGACCACTGAGAACAGACAGATTTTCTCGATGACCTGTGTGTCCTCTGGCTGGTGGCCAACAGCCATTCAGGGTGCCAGGGCATTTGGTTTGATCTGCCACTGGTGCAAAGCCTGCAGGCCCTAGGCAGCTGTCAGGATAACTGAACGACTGAAGAAGTTGTTGCCCGTTGTACTGATCTAAGACCCCCGTTTCTTGAGGGGTGTACTTTTTTCCCCTAATACCATGTGTTTCAGTCCTTAATAAGTATCTCTGGGTATTGCCGTTAATGAATCAGCTTTGACTTCCTGGTGAACTCCAGAGAAATGCTTGCATGTTATCCGCTTCTTTTGAATGGTAAGACGTGTTTCTTATTTAGCAGTGTTCCAGCTCTAGGTATTTCTAGAGAGTCAAAATAAACAAATCTTAGTGTTTTTTGTTTTTTTTTTTCCCCTCCATTGCAAGAATATCTGTTTTGAATCAGTATCTATCATACTAGCAAGAACATTGGATTTTGTATGTTTTAATGAGGTCTTGTGTCTTGCTTTAGAAATTTGCAACATACCCTAATTTGGGGGTGACTCAAACTGAGTACCGTTTGGAATTGGAATGGACCTCTCATGAGAATGAATTAAAACTGCCTTCTTGTCCAGAGTGATTGTCAATGATTCCTGCTGTTTCTCCTGCACCTCCAGCTGAGTTTTCCTAGAACAAGTACAATTAGCCTGCTTCCTGCTCCCAAGTCATTCCCTGCCAATACCACAAAAATGTCATTAGGTATTTTTTTCTATAAACAATCTCATTATCCACTATTTGAGGCAAACATCAAGAAATTAAATCTGTGAATCGTCTGCTGTCTGCCATGTCCGTCAATTAAAAACAACTATTTTTTACTGCAGTCTGTTTTATCATCTATTTTTTTTTTCCTGTTGGAATTCTGTGTACAGAATAATTACAGTTAGGAAAAACAAACATCTGCAAGGAACTATGAGCGCAAGCAGTACTGCCAGCCAGCGCTTGCCTACTCGGCTGCAGCATGCTGCCGGGGATTCATGCTACCCACCAAGCAAGTGCTGCTGGAATCCAGTGTCCATGTCTTGTGTATGCATGTGTTTTATTTTAAAGTTCTTGCAGTGTACAGGTAGTTGGTTTTCAAATAAGACACTTAAAAAACCAAAGGCCACTACTTCCTGTAGTCACGGAAGGAGGTGAGCTTCCTGCTCCGAATCTCGTTCCGGAGAAGCCTCTCTCTCTACTAAGAGAAAGAGAATAGTTTCTTCAGTATGAAATGACGACTGGATTTTGTACCTTCTTGCTCAAATATCTGTTTCATATTTGGCATTCAGTCCTCGTAAATAGGTTGTATTTAATGCATATGCTGAAGCTGTGGAAATAAGAAACAGGGGAAATGATTTTCACTTCTTTCTTTTGTGTCTCTGTAACTAGAAAAGATAATGCTATACTTCATAATCATGTCTCCAAACAGGATTTGAAGTAACATGAATACATAAGCAATATTTTTCTATATCTATTTGTTGAGACAATATGATGAGATGAACTGTGGATTAGAAATATTCTTCATTAATTCCTTGAAATTATGCTAGAAAAAGTGGTATTTCTGTAGCACTGAATTTGAGAAATCTGAAATTAAACTGTTACAGAATTATTATTTCACCTTTTTAATGGGTGATGTAGATTAGCTTACTCCATCATTGATTTTTTTTTTTTTTGGGGGGGGGGGGCAGGGTGGGGGACAAGGTTTAAATATGTGTATTCTTTGAGAGACTCTAAAAATATGTTCCTTGAGCTCCTGAACATGTGTACATATTGAAAAACATAGGATGGTGAGCAGTATATTTGTAACTAAAATTGCTGGATAACTTTGTCTTGTTGAGGAAGCAAGAAGTGCTAAAAACTGACTCACATTTTGTTAACCCTTATTTTTTTCTTCTGGTATTTATTTCAGTAATGAGAAAAGCTTTCTTCTCCAGATAAAATGTAAATGTTGGGATGATAAAGGCAGTTTTCTCTGCTTACTGGAATGAGTATGTGCGGTTTCAAACTTCTCATTTACATAGCTTTGTATTTCTTCACCTGATTCCTATGATTTTTGTTAATAACCTCCTTCTGTTTTAAGAAGAATTTTTTATTGATGTGCTAAGCATCTCTTTCCTAACTTCAATTATATGAAGGTTTGGGAATACATCTTCTGGGGTGCCTTCTGTCCTGCAGCTGGTTAGTGGTGTGTCCATTAATGCCTGGAATTGGGGCCAGCTGCCCCCATGGAGGAGTGTGTGGAACCCACCCAACTGTGGATTCCACTGTGAGAAACAAAACTCGAGAGTGGATTTTCCCCCTTACCTGTGTTACTTCCTCAGTTCATTACATGAATGACAGCTTGCTTTTTATGGTGGAAGAAGAGAGAGATCTGTTATTTAAAGTGATGTTTGCAGGGAGCTATAATGTCTTACAAGAGTATTCTTAACAACCAAGAAGTTACCACACCTAAAACTCCTACAGATTTTTTCAGAAGCAAGCATGTGATATGCCTGTAACTGCCTGGCCTCTTTGAACTTCTGTCTACGTTAGTTATGCTTTTTAAGTCAGTGCCTTACTGAAAACTTAAATGACTAACAGGTTGGGGCAAAAGGGTGCCTAGTTCCTCATGTTTTGTGAGGTGACATGCATCTATCCAAGTGCATATGCCTACAATATTGTCACCTGCACCTAAACTAGCTACATTAGGATATGCTCTACAGCCAACAAAAAGCTAATCGCGTAGATACCTTTGGTCAATATGTGAGTCTTGCAGCCAAGACTGGATTGATTGTACAAGCAGCCTATAAATGAGTAGGTTGTGATGAGTGCTTACAGTAGTGCAAGGCAGTAAAGGAGAAGTTCATCAAACCGTTACTGCTTATGAGCTTTTTATATGTTGCAGGTTTGAATGTGACTCCAAAAGGAGGGGTTTTTGTTTTAATCTGAGTGTTTCAGGAAATTTTCCATTTATTTTCAGAGGACATTTAGTGTTTTAGTAGAAAAACAGTGCCGTCATTGAAAGGGAAATGAATATGTTGCCCTGTTTGATTGCAGACTTACCGGGAGCACTTAGAATGACAAAAGCACAAAAAGAAAGACGTTGTTCAGAAGACAGGAAACCAAGGAAACGGAGCCCCGCAGGATTCAAAACCAGCTTCAATGTGAGCTCTGTGATGTCTCTTGCCAAGGAGCAGGTGCATGTGTGGCACATATCCGGGGAGCCATCAGAAGGTGGGTTAGGTTTGTCGAGTTATGAACACGACAGAACTTGCTTATGTTCTGGAATTGTGTACAGCAACTGAAAGATTTCTTTCGAAAGAAAAATTGTGATAGAAATATATGCTTTAAGTCAGTTCACTGCAGTGAAGGAACTCTTGGGATAAGTGGGATAATCTGAGCATATGTGTTGCTCAGCTTTGCCAAAAGTCCCTCCCCTAAAATTGTAATCTGTGCTGAGAAACCCAACCATTTAAAAAATGTTTTCAGTAACATTTTACTCTAAACTCATGTTGAAGTGATGTTACAGTTAACAGGGAAATAATTTTATCACTGCAAAAAACCCAACAACCTAAGCGTAGCAGAATCAAATCTCAAGTGTATTTCTTGAAATAACTCCTGAAAATTATTCCACAATTGAACTTGGTTTTGACTGTCAAGCCAATGTCTCAAAAAAACCTTTTGCTCCAAGTGTTCAGTCATCTTTGAACATAATACTTTAAGTCATGTCTAACTTACGGCTTCGAAAATATTTGAGCACAAGAATTGTCAAGTTTTTCGTTTGGCCTGGGAAGAAGATTGCGTACGTATAAGAGGTTATTGTGTGGTCATTCAGACTTGTGTTTACTGGAGTTCTTTTCTAATGTCCACTTTTATACCGGAGTTTTTACAGCAGAGTGTCAGTATTTACTCCTCACTCTTGAAGAAGCTGAGAGGTCTGTTTTGTCTGTGAGATCAGCTATACATCTGAGGTTGGTCTGCACTGTTCTTTGTAGTTTGTTGAGCCTGGAAACTGTATGAATAGAAGTTTAGAAGCACTTGACTTCTGAGAACTGCCTACAGAGAAGGGATGCTGAGGATGAAGAGGAGGAGGTGGTGTGAGCTGTAGAAATGTTCTGGAATATTCAGCACTGGTGTCTGGTGTGTAGCATCATACAGATGTTCATGTCAGCTTGTGACAAAAAGCCTAAAATCTTTCAGGCCTAGCTACTGTTTTGTAGTCGATATAATAACTATCATCAAAGAAAGAATTTCTTTTAAATTTGTGCTCTCCTAAAATAGGAGGGTCTCAAATTGCCTTTTCTTTTGAAAGACTTTTTACCATTGGAAAAACTTCCTGGTCTTTGCAGAGATCCTGTCTTTGCAAAGAGTCACTTTTTAATGTTACCTGTTGGACATTGCAGCAGTCTGAATGCAGACACTCAAGCGGAAGCTTTTGCTTGACAAAGCAGAACTTCTAGCATAGGCATTGGTTCTGTGTTGCACTAGAGGTGCAAATCTCAGTAATAAATCTAATCCACTACTGTCAGCTACTATAATAATTGCTATAATGACAAGGAATAGAATGCATTGGGAAAGATTTTATGGTGACAAACAACTGACAATAGTATGAAGGATTTTTAATTTAAATTTAACTTAAAAAAGATGTCTTCCTAAATAATGAGGAGTTGGATTACTAATCCAATTTTCTTCACAGACTAATAAAAATGGAGGGAACAAGCAACAGACTTGGGGAAGAGATTGTGATGAAACCAGAAGCAGAGTTACAGCTATCTCTGAAAATATACCTGGAGGGCTGCTGGATGTACAACATATTTTACATGACTGTGTAGAAGAGGTTAACACCTATCTTAGCAAGATACATTGCTATGTGAGGCTTTTGATTTCAGACATACTTATGATTTTTAACGTATTTGCAGCATTGCTTCTTCAACAATACTTGATCTAGCTGTTGAACTTAATCCATGCTGGTTTATTTCATGCATTACCTTACGCTGATTTT
>VZTL01017371.1:19752-39525 GCA_013400535.1 Scopus umbretta
CCCCCCCAAGCTGTTGTGGAGGCAAGGCAGGGAAGAGTTGTCTGCTTTTGTGACGTATTGCCATTTTCTGATCCCCTTTTCAAAGGCTTGAAATGCAGGGCAGATTCCTCAGGCTGAGAAGGCACATTTCTGGAGGGGGTCAAGTTGGCAAAAGAGAGCCCACAGGCTCTGGACTGCTAATGCCGAATGTGTGCTGAGAAGAAAGAAGCGTTTTGGGTTTTTTTCAGTACAAAATGTGCTGCTGTTCCTAATGAATATTGTTGCCTGTCCTTCCTCCTTCCTGCTCTAACCTCTGCTTCCTTGGATAACTTTCATCTTCCATCTTACCAGGAATGGCACTGCCCAGCAGTTTGTCGCGTAGGACATTGCGCTTGTGGCTGTGAGCCTGACTCTCCCTGACCCAAAGGAAGGATGCCAGGAGGAAGACTGACAAGTGGTTAAAGGTCCAGCCTAGGATGTGAGAACAACATTTCCCATACTATTGCACGTTTACCCAGTGACTTCAGAAGTGCTACAAAGGCTTGATGTTTTGGCTCGCTGAAGGCTGTTTTGGAGGGACATGGGCACGCTGGTGATCCAGCTGTACAACACTGAGCTGGGCTGTGCAGTGCAGATATCTGCTTTGCTGCACCAGAGACGAGAGAACAACAGTTTTGAGGATCACCGTATCAAAGATTGAGGCACTGACTGGGTGGCGGATACCCAGGTATGTAAAGGGGGAGACCAGCTCTGGCAGAAGCAAGTGGGAGTCTTTTTGCTGGCCATAAAGTAGGATAGGGAAAGGCCATTTATTAAGTCTGAGCAAGTTGTTCCCTGTGTGTGGTGCCGAGTTCTTTGGGCTGTTATCATGTCTGTAACAACAACCACATGTGGCAAAACCCCAAAGTACAAAACATCCCTCTTTGCCGCAAAGAGTACTGCGCAGACCCCAGGGGGTCTGAGGCCGAGCCCCAGGCGTGTGGTGCAGGGGCTGTAAGGATGTGCTCTTGTGTTTATTCTCAAGCTTGAACAGACCCAGTATCGAAAGATCTGGCCCTACAAATCCAGAGGATAATGCAAGGTGTGCTCCTGGGGAAACATGTCCCAAGAATCCTGTGAACAGACCGGCTGGAGTGGCTTGAGGAAGTTCTTTGTTGATGGAAAAATATAACCAAGAGCTGAATCCACTGGCTAGTTTGGAATCGTTTTCTTCTACACTGCCTTTGCCCTTGAATTGCCAGTGCTTTTTGAAGGCTGAAACACCATTTTATTAAAAACAAAAAAGCACACACAAAAAACCCCCGAGACCCCTGAATGAAGTATGGTGTTTGCCTGAAACTGCAATTTCTTCTTTTTCGGCATTTTGCTCAGAATATTGGAAACGTTGAATGTTAGTACAAAACTGGTCTCCAGTTTTCTGGCTGGGATGATGAGCTGTGGAGGCGATTACTCCCTCCCCGCTAGTTGCAGATGCTGGAGGATATAGATAAGCCACTGCCATTTGACAGTGGTATTCATTTAAAGGTCTCTCTGCAATTGCCCGTTCCAGCCTGTGATGCATCTGTGTTTTCATCCCCGTCAAGGCGGGGCTGTGCTCTTGGATCAGACTTCCCTAGGTCTCTCAGAAGTCGGTGCTGAGACAGGATGAGACGTCGGGATGCCTGGTCCCGCCACACCGTAGCTGCCACCATGGGCACTGGCTCCTCGGGGAGCTGCTCTGGTCACGGCAGTCGGGGCGGTAACAGCAAATTTCCCTTTTTGCCTAGTGGATCGTTAATTTTCTGTGGGTGCTACGCAGAGCTGCAGGACATAGGGTCTGATGATCTCCGGTTTATTTCTGGCGAGGGTGTGTACTTGTGCCCTCAAAGGGTAAAAGTTGTTTTAAGTGTTGTCAAATAATGAGTCATCTCTGATTAATGTTTGACAGTGCGGGCGGCAGGCACTAGGACCTCCGGGACGCTGCATCTGCAGCCCTTACCAGAAGAGAAATCAGGAAATAGCGCAGTAGCTCTTTCTGGGAGCATGCCCTTGAAAATAAAGCTTTGCTTCTCTTTATGAAAGAGAATTTACTCTCCAGGAATCTGAGTCCAGGCTTAGCTGTGAGCTACCCTGAGACATCATTGCCCCCGCGGCCCTGCATGGACGTTGCTGGGAGGTAAGTGCAAGGGTCTGGCAGAGCGGCTGAGAGCAGGTGGCGTGTTGTCGTGTCTGCTCCTTCAGTGGAGAGGGATGGACGTAGCGCTGTAATGTTAAGAGTGTTGTGGTTAGTGGGGGAAATGGCCAGGTGTCACCTGTTTTTCAGCAAAAGAACTGTACCTGCTGTTCGTCCAAGTGACCCTTAGTGCGGTCGGGTGTTTGTAAAAAAAAAAAGTTCTCCAGCTTGCGTTGCAAAGGTACGTGCACAATGCATCCGGCTCAGATTTCGGTGCAGAGGCGCAATCTGCCAGTGCCCGTGCCTCCTCTTCTGCCACTCTGCCGCTGGGTCCTGGCAGCTCCTCAGCTGGGGTCACTCTGTGCACTGGAAACAAGCCTGACCTCTCCGGTTCAGGGTTGGGATGGCTCCACCAAAGCCCACCATGTTTCTGTACTTCTCATCCTCATTGAAAATGCTCAGGTTAACCAATTAAAAAAAAAAGTGCAGACAGCTCCAAAACAAAGAGGGGGGCAAACATCTCCTCCCAGGCTTTCTGCTCATGCATCCTGCTTGTGCAGAGGATGATGGAAACCACATGGACCAAACGTCTCCAAGAACAAATCGTTGCTTTAGGACAAGGCATGTGAGTGGCACCAGGAGGAACGTGATCCACTGCCATTGCCTGGTGGTGGCTGGGCGGAGGCACTGGCTGGTCTCCAGGCTCTGCCAGCGGCAGGTATCCCTGTGGAGGTGCATGTCTGGCACTCCAAGCCTTAGTGTCAGCTGGACAGAAGAGAAGCCAGACCCTTGGGCACTCAGAGTGGAGGATCCGTCCCTTCCAAGCACCACCCACTATCTGCACACGGGGACAGGACTGAGCAAACAGTTGCTGCTTTTCACCAGAAATTGCTGTCCTGGAGCAGCAGAAAATGAAGGACCAACTGCCAAAGCTACTGTCATCCTTCCTGGCTCAGCCAGCGTGTCCCTCCTTGTACCAGATTGTACCATGGCAAGAGGTATGGAGCGGACCCTGTCCTTAAGCTGTGTGCCCACGAGGTCCTCACCCGTCCTGGAACTGAGCTGAGCTGAGCTGCATGCACTCATGTCAGACTTTGTCTGTGTCTGCTGGGGAACAGGCACAGAGCGGCTGCCTTTGCATCTCTAAGTCCACCAAGATAATACATGTGGCGTGGGTGGGCTGCAGGATGAGAGGTTTTCTGTGCTAGCTAACGATGGCTTCTGGAACAGATAAAACTGCTGCCTGGTAATACTAACCTTGCAAGAGCTGCAGTTGTCCCTTTTTTGTTGTTCTGAATAGGAACTGGCACGGTAAGTCCTTGGATCCTCACCGTCATGGAGACAGGCTGGGGTTTACCACCGGTGATGCAGAAGAGTGACCGTGACTCACCCTCCAAAAGAGGAATAGAGCAAAGACTGTCCATCTCTGCTCCAAGGAGCTGAGTGAGCCACTGTGCCTCTCGCAGCCCAGCAGAGCTGGGGAGATATTGTCCTGCTCTGGCTAGAAGTTTCCAAGAGGCCAACAGCGGCGTTTCCCGAGAGCGGTGCAGTCAGCGCTGCATTGCTGCAGTCCCGCACTGCCCTGCCCAGGCTCTTGTGTTCACTGAGCACCAACAAAACCAGCGCATGAATGAAATTGCCTCTCCCCCTCCTCAGATGTTTCTCTTCTCTGGAAGCTGATGCTTCCCTGGCTGTTTTGAGGTCTTGGAAACAGAGGAGCACCGAGGTGCTGGGGTAGCTTCGCACTATCTAGTTCTCTGGTATGAAGGACCAAGGTGAGCATGAATCAGATTCGCCTACATGGGACGTGGGTCTCATCGGATGGTGTCTTTGGCAAAGCTGAAGAGTGTGAATTGCGAGCACTGAGAAATCCCACCTTCCTTTAGAAAAAGAAAGCATCTGCCATGCAGTGACAGAGAGAAATTTCAACTGCGAAATAGATCTGGAGGAAAGGTGCTGAAATCAGAACAAAACTTGCAGAAATCGTGACTTGACTTTTAAGAGCATGGTGGGTTTGGGGGTGACGCCATGGTATGGGGATGCACAGCAGCCCAGCCAGTGCCACCGAGGACGCAGGCTTTGTGTCAACGCCGCAGTGGGTGGGCTGTCCCCGTCCAGCCCCCTGAGCTGCTAAGGCAGCAGGAGAGGATTTGCCCACTGAGTCCCACCATCCACAATTTCAGTTGTTCAAGGAATTAGTGGATGGAACTATCTGGGAAACTGCCCTTGGGGATAAAGGAGCCGAACAGAGCTGGTAGCTCTTTAAGGACATTTTTTTAGACTGTGAGAGCTCTTGGTTCCCATATGTTAAAAAGGTCAGGCAAGGAAGGCAGGAAACCAGCATGGCTCATTAAGGACCTCCTGGTCAAACCAAAGTGTAAGAAGGAAATGCACAGGCAGTGGAACCAGAGATGTGTGTCCTAGGAAGAATATAGGGATGCTGACTACGTGTGTAGGGATGGGATCAGGAAAGCTAAGGCACAGTTGGAGTGGAATTTGGCAAGGGATGCGAAGAATAGCAAGAAGGGCCTCTACAGGCACATTGGCCAGAAAAGGAAGGTTAAAGAAAATGTGTCTCCCCCTTAAATAAGGCAGGAGAGCTGGTGACAACCAACATGGAGAAGGCTGAGGTACTGAACTTTTTTCTTTTTTTTTTTGCCTCCGTTTTCAATGATAATCTCTCTTCCCACATCTCTCTCAAGCCCCTGAATCTCAGGGCAGNGGTGTCCCTCAAGGGCCCATACTGGGACTGATATTATTGAATATCTTCATCAGTGGCACGTATAGTGGGATTGAGTGAACCCTCAGCAGGTCTGCAGATGAGACCAAGCCAAGTGGTGCACTTGATTTACTTGGGGGAAGAGATGCCATCCAGAGAGACCTTGACAGGGTGGAGGAGTGGACCCATGTGAGCATCATGAAGTTGTAGTGCAAGGTCCTGCATCTAGGTCGGGGCAATCCCCAGTATCAGTACAGGCTGGGGATGAATAGATTGCGAGCAGCCCTGTAGAGAAGGACTTGGGGTGCTTGACAAACTGGACATGAACCAGCAATGTGCACCTGCAACCTGGAAAGCCAATCGTATCCCAGGCTTCATCGCAAGCTGCGTGGCCAGCAGGTCGAGGAGGTAATTCAGCCCCTCTGCTCTGGTGAGACTGACCGGGAGCACTGCCTCCAGCTCTGGGGGCCCCAGCACAAGACAGACATGGCCCTGTTGGAGCGGGGCCAGAGGAGGCCACGGAAACGATCAGTGGGTTGGAACACCTCTCCTATGGAGAAAGGCTGAGAAAGTTGGGGTTGATCAGCCTGGAGCAGAGAAGGCTCCAGGGAGACCTTATTCTGCCTTTTCAATATATAAAGGGGGCTTGTAAGAAAGATGGAGAGATGCTTTTTACCAAGGCCTGTAGTGACAGGACAAGGGGCAACAGTTACAAACTGAAAGAGGGTAGACTTAGACGGGACATAAGGAAGAAACATTTTATGGCGAGGGCAGCGAGGCACTGGAAGGGGTTGCCCGGAGAAGCTGGATGCCTCGTCACTGGCAGCGTTCAAGGTCAGGTTGGACGGGGCTCTGAGCAACCTGATCTAGTGAAAGATGTCCCTGCCCACGGCAGGGGCGGTGGAAATAGATCATCTTTAAAGGTCCCTTCCAATCCAAACTGCTCTATAAGTCTGTGATCCTCCCATGGAGGTGACACTGAGGATGAAGGGCTCCAGGAGGAGAAGACAAATTTTGAATTGGAAAGTGGTCACATGCATCCCAGCATGACAATTTGGTGGCAGGGAGAGCACAGGGACCTTGCACAACCATCCCACAGCCAGTGGATGTGACAGTCCCACCTCGGCCCAGCCTTGCCCGTCAGCATCCCCCCTGGAGCAGGCAGCCCCCATGTCAGCCCTGCTGCGTCCCATGTCAGTGGGGCCCCGCAGCCGGTGCCTCTCGTGACCCTGATGACTTGGAGCTGCTGAAACAGGAGGTGAAAAAAGAAGTTCCTGGTAAAACCACGTTCCCCCCTGCAGCCATGGCAATGGTGTCCTGCTGTGCCAGGGGTACCAGTGGGCAGTGGAGGGCATCTTTGGACTCCAAGGCAGGGGGAAGGAGCAGGGGCCAGGACAGCGGGGTCCTGTTCCTGCCTGGGTTTGGGCCAGGAGCATTCTTGGGGTGTACCCAGTCCAGGCAGTGTTTGCAGCCTGCTCTAAGCCTTTTTCTCCCTCCTGTGGTGCAGGGCTGCCCCAGGTGATGGACAGGCTTGCAAGGAGCTGCGTTGGCCAGAGGAGCCTGTGGGGACAGCAGCGGTGGCCTGGGACTGAACAACTCAGCTCCATCTCTCCACAGGCCCCTTTGGTTTCTTCTCTGCAGGTGGCAGCAGGAGAGGACAGAGAGTCCTTGATGTGCTGACAGCCGACCATGTCCGGGGTGAGTGGGGCTGCCACAGGGATGCCTCCGCTTCCCCTGCCGACGTCAGGGTGACATTTCCCTCCCGAACCACAGTGGGGTGGAGGGGGGCTCATGCCCAGTGCCCCTTGTCCCCAGCTAGGGCTTCAGGTGGTCCTTGGAGCTGGTCCTGATGGCTGTGGGAGGTAGAGGTGGGGCCAGCTCTTGCTGTCCCTGCTGACGCTGCCTCCTCCCTTGCAGAAACACTGGCCCCCCGGGACGCAGTGTGTCACCAAGCATGACCACACCAAGCCCAAGGCCCAGGAGCTGGCCTTCCGCAAGGGTGATGTGGTCACCATCATCGAGGCTGTGGAGGTGAGCCCCATGGGTGCTCAGGGGACATGCTGCCATGGGGTGGCATGGAGGGGTTGGGACCCTAGCACCATCAGCTGAGCTGCCGGAGCCAGCCTCACCCCTTCCCAGTGGGATCCCCACTTCCTTCCTTTGCTCTGAGACCCTCTCGCCCCCAGGGCAAAGGCTGGTACCGTGCCAGGCACAACGGGACGGGGCAGGAGGGGCTGCTGGCAGCCGGCATGCTGCGGGAGCGCGGCGCCATCCGCGTCGACCCCAAGCTCAGCCTCATGCCGTGAGTACAGCCAGGGGGGGTCTGGGGGAGCCGGCGGCCCAGCTCAGCCCCTGGGAGCTGCAATAGCAGATGAGTCCAGCGCGTTTCCCCCCAGCCAG
Source organism: Scopus umbretta (assembly GCA_013400535.1). NCBI lineage: Eukaryota > Metazoa > Chordata > Aves > Pelecaniformes > Scopidae > Scopus > Scopus umbretta. Next base: position 27,003 of record VZTL01017371.1, read on the forward strand.
GTTTTGGGTGGGCAGCCGAGGGCAGAGCAGCCCGTAGCCATGCCCTGGCGATGGAGGGATTTGCTGGGGCCAACACCTGGCTTTAAAGTCCCCCAGTTGTGCCCACCCAGCTTGGATGGACCTCGCAGGGAGGGGGTTTATGCAATGGGGTCTGCGTAGCTTTGGCGGGGGCTCTGCTCTCCCTGTCTCGCTGCTGGCGCTGGGGGAAGCCTGCCGACACGGCCCGTCTCCCCAGCTGGTTCCATGGGAAGATCTCGGGGGTGGAGGCAGTGCAGGAGCTGCAGCCTGCCGAGGACGGGCTGTTCCTGGTGCGTGAGTCAGCCCGCCACCCCGGCGACTACGTGCTCTGTGTGAGCTTCGGCAAGGAAGTGATCCACTACCGCGTGGTGCACAAGGAGAACACGCTCAGCATCGACAGCCAGCAGTACTTCTCCAACCTCATCGACATGATCGAGGTGAGACCCCCCTCCCCAGGCTGTGAGCTCAAGAGCCTCATGGGGTCACACCGAGCAGAGACAGGGCCCCGTCCTTTTCTCCTGTGGCTTTCATTGGGTTTCGTTACCTGGTGTCTGTACCTACCTCTGTCCCTGCCAAAGACTCGTGGTTCCCACTCAGTGTGGGGCACAATGGACAGATCTGGGATGCCCTGGGGACATGCCCTGCCACGAACAGTTGTGCCAGCAGCAGCCCCGGTCCTGTGCCCAGGGCCACATTTCCCCCCATCCCTGCTCATTCGGTGCTTCACGCAGCAGGGGAGCTTAGGGCATTTTGGAAAAATGCCTCTGCCCTCTCTGGACCCTGGACACGGTCTGAGCCCTGCCGAGGCTTTGAGGCATTTTGCCACATCTCTCTCCCCTCCGAGTGCCGCTCTCGCCTGCTGACCCTGCGGGGCTGCTGCATTAGCGCTCATCCTTCCAGCGAGCTCTTTCTCGAGGTCCATCTTCGCCCTGTCTCATAGCTTCTGCCCACCTTCTCTCGAGCCAGTTGCACTCTCATATGTTTTCCTCATTTAGACACAACTTCTGCTTTCAGGTAGGTCCTTTCCCCTTTCAGCTGCCCCAGCCCTGCTCTGGAACCGCAATGGCCATCCCTCTGCTTCCGCTCCACCTTGCCTCTGCAAACCGCTCCTGGCTGCTGCCGCGCCAGCTGGGGGTTTTAACCGCATCGGCTGCCATCCGGCTCACCCATAGCACCCTGTGTCGCCCGTGGCCCTCCCTGGAGGGGAGCAGGGCTGACACGGGGGCTGCGGATTGCAGTGCTGGGGGAAATGCGGCATTTCACTCTGTCTGAGCTGAAGGGACTCCGGGCCTCTCGAGGGTGGCGATGGTGGTGGGGTCCCGTGGAGCACCCTGCAGCTGTTTCCTGGCTTCACGCCCCAAGCTTGGGAGCGAGAGGTGGCATCGCCTCCATCTGTCTGTTCCTCGGCAGCATTACATGAAGGAGCAGGGAGCCATCTGCACAAAGCTAGTGAAGCCCAAACCAAAAACTGGGATGAAGTCAGCCGAGGAGGAGTTGGCCAAAGGTAGGGGATGGCAGGAGAGGGTTGTGGTCCGAGTTTTGGGCACAAAGCAGCATGGCCCAACCGTGGGCCCTGCTGACCTGTCCTTGTGCCTGTGCCCAGCCGGCTGGTTGCTGAACCTGCAGCACCTCACACTGGGAGACCGCATCGGGCAAGGCGAATTCGGAGGTAGGTGAAAAGGTGGGGTTGGAGGTTCCCCGGCCACAGGCTTCCCAAATGGCAGCCCCTGAAGTCCCCTCCCTATCCCATGGCAGGGGGGGGGCTCAGCCCAGGACATGGGGCATCAGGTGCGGGGCTGAGCATGACCCCCTGCATCCCCTCCCAGACGTCCTGCAGGGCGAATATATGGGGCAGAAAGTGGCTGTGAAGAACATCAAGTGCGATGTGACCGCCCAGGCCTTCCTCACCGAAACAGCTGCCATGACGTGAGTGCCTCGTGGGGCGATACAGCCCAGCCCTGCCATGGGACCCGGAGGCGAGCAGGTACCCCGTTGACCTGGATCCCCTCCATTTCAGGAAGGTCCGGCACAAAAACCTGGTGTGTTTGCTTGGCGTGATCCTGCACAACGGCCTCTACATTGTCATGGAGTTCATGAGCAAGGTGAGAGGACCCAACTGATCCTTGGCCAGCAGGCCCCGTCACCCCTCAGTTTTGGGGACAAAATCCCTATTTTGGGGGGCTGAGTTGGACGGATGCCAGGTGCTGCAGCCCCCACAGGAGGCAGAGTCTCCAGGCAGCCCCGTCCCACCGGTCCTTACACCTTTCTCCCCCTCTATCAGGGCAACCTGGTGAACTTCTTGCGCACGCGGGGACGGGCGCTTGTCCCGACCCAGCAGCTCCTCCTGTTCGCTCTGTAAGTCCATCCCCTCCCCCGGGCTGGGGACTGGTGCTCTGTGTCCCCCCGGGCGGCCCCGGCGGACACACGGTGACACTGCGCTCTGCCTCACTCGGCTGTGGCAGGGATGTGGCCCAGGGCATGGACTACCTGGAGTCCAAGAAGCTGGTGCACAGGGACCTGGCTGCCCGCAATATCCTCATCTCCGAGGAGAATGTGGCCAAAGTGAGTGATTTTGGCTTGGCCCGGGTCAATCCCAAGGGTGCAGACGCCACTTTGCTGCCTGTGAAGTGGACAGCCCCGGAGGCCCTGAAACACAACGTGAGCAATGGTGGGAAGGGAGGGGCCGGGGGGTCCTCCTGAAGCAGGTCACCCCATTGGGTCCCCCCTGCTCGTCCCCTCTCCTGCTGACCCATCCCTGCCCCATGGTGGCTTCTGGCACATTCAGCCCCGCATCTCCCGAAATTCAGGCTCTGTCCTGACCAGCCCTCACCCTGGTGCACAGCAGGGATTGGGGCAGCTCCAGCAGGACACAGCAGGATGGACCCAGGGCCATCTGGGTGATGGGAAGGGAGGGAGAGTTGCAAGCCGGGGGGCTGGGGGTGGCGGGGGGCATGTGCTGTCTCTTGTCTTGCCCTTAAGGAGGGATGGGGTCCAGTGCCGCCCCCAGCTGGTTTCAGCCTCCCCTCCTCCTGCCACTGCAGAAATTCTCCTCCAAATCAGATGTGTGGAGCTACGGGATCCTCCTGTGGGAAGCCTTCTCCTTTGGACGAGCGCCCTATCCCAAGCTGGTGAGTGCCGTGCTGGAGGATGCTGCAGGTCACACCCTGCTGGCACTGATGGGACGGGGACTTGCCCCTGGCCAGGGCGAGCCTCTCGCAGGGTAGGGAAGGGGGAGTCCCAGCTGGCTTCTCCATCCTGCCAGAGCCTGAAGGAGGTGACAGAGCTGCTGGAGCAGGGGTACCGCATGGAGCCGCCCGAGGGCTGCCCGCCTGCTGTCTATGCCCTGATGAAGAGCTGCTGGGAGCTGGAGCCAGGCAAGCGGCCATCCTTCAAGAAACTCATGGAGAAGCTGCAGAAGGAGCTGAAGCACATGAGGGACACTTAACCCCCACCCTGCTCCCAGTACCCATGGCCAGAAGTGCCCTTGGACCCACCAGGGTTGGGAGCGGTGCAAGGGGTGGCCAGGCGGCGGAGCAGCCTGCGGCGCCGCTCTCTCCCAGTGGAGATGGGGAAGCAGCCTGGGGGAGTCTCTCCTCCCCTGGGGCACCCAAAGAGGAGGCAACAGCCTCCCTCCATCCCGGCACAGGTCTTTCTTCCCACCACACAGCCCAGAGAAAATTCCCGTGAGGTTGATCTCCCTCAACCCACTGGGGTGGGGAGCGTAGTCCCCAAGGGGGGCCATGCCCCACACACCCCACGCTCAGCCCCAGATGCCACTCGTGGGGTCCCTCCGAGCTGCCCCTGCTGGTGACAGGGTACAGGACGGGACATCTCCGCTCACGGGAAGATGAAACCCCAACCCTGACACAGCCCTGCTCCAGTCACCCAGCGCTGCGCGGGGACACTGGGCGCAGCCAGATAAACCACCCGGATTTGGGCCTTTTGATTAAACCAAAGAAATTAGTTCAACAGCATCTTTAAGCCTCTGGGCTCAAATTAGGCCTATCCCTCACTTGGGGCCTGGCAAAGCACAGGGAAAGGCTTGGGGGGGGCCCAGGAGCTCCAGCCCTCGGAGCCCTCCGCATGCAGCCTGGCCCCTCTCCCCTCAGGGCTCTGCGCAGCCGGGGATTATTCTTTTAATCAGTCTGTATGGGAATTGCTTGCATATAGATTACGGGAGCGGGGCACGTCCTCCGGCAGCAGGAAGCCCCTGGCCCCGCTGGCTCCCAAGCAATCTCGATGTCTCGGTGGAGCCGGGATTAGCGGGGGCACGGGGCTGCACACGCGCCTGTGTGTTTGTGCATGTGCACCCACCCACCGCCTTGTCTTCCTTCCAGTCCTTTGACCCTCGGTTGGGTTTTTTCGGCTAATCCTCTTGTGTCTCCTCTCTGCTGACTTCTTGCACCTCCGGCCCCTCTCTGTGCTGGTGTGGCTGGGTCTGGGTGTCCACAGCGCAGGACTCCCCCCAGCAGGATCCAGCCCTGCAGGTGCTGCCTTCCACTGGGGCCCGTGCAATGGGGGGTCTTTCAGCCTGATCCGGGGTGCGCTGGGGCTCGGTGGCTCTTTCCATGGCCCCGCTAGGGCAGCACCCCGCTGTCCCCCTGCACCGCCATCCCAAGCATCCTTGGGTGCAGTGAGCAGCGCGGGAAGGTCTTTCCACCCCTGTGGCTTCCCCTCCTAATGCTTTAATCCGCCCCTGATCCGCAGCGCCCCTGGGGCAGCCGGTCCCACTGACCTTGCAGGCGCTGGCCGTGGGGCACGGACCTGGTGGCACTGGGCACCGTGGGGCACAGGCTGCCACAGCCACCCACCCATGGCCGCTTTCTTCACGGCCGCCCTGAAGAGCTTTCAGGGGGGCAAGGAAGAGCCGCCCAAGGGGCCCCCCAAAGATGGCAAGGCTGCCACGCTGCCCAATGGCATGGCCCGTGAGGAGTTTGAGGAGTACCAGCGGCAGCTGCTGGAGGAGAAGTAAGGCTTTGTTGGGGCTGGGGGGCCACTGGGGTCACCCACCGTGGGTTGTCCCTGGGGTGGGACAGGGATGGGGGGCAGCTGGGGCAAGGGACCCGGGCAGAGCAGGTGCCCTTCATCGCCTCTCCCTGCAGCATGGGAGGTCCCTGTGGGTGCTGGCACGGGGCTGGGACAGTGGCTTGGTGCACTGTAGGTGACAAGGGGCACCCCAGGTGTCAGTGTCCCAGAGCGGTGGGTGTCTGGTGCCAGCCCAGCACCCACGGAGCTGAGGCATGACAGGGGCCGGCATAGAATTGCATTGAGGTCCCACCGCCCTGGGTCCAGGTGCTGGGGGGACCTGGTGGCCCAGCATCCGGCAGCTGAGAGGCCACAGGAGAAGCAAATCCCTCCAACAGGCACCTTCATTGACCATCTCTGCTGGGTGCTGGGGCTGGAGGGGCAGGATGTGGCCCCTGCCCCCAGGTCCCCACTGCAACCCTCCCGCGGACCTTTGCATCCCCTTCTCCTCCAGCCCGGGCTTGGGGCTGGCACAGCCCTGACGCTGCTGGAGAACCAGGGCGATGCTGGGGTGGGGGTTCTGGTGGGGGGCTTGGTGAGGCGAGGGGTGACAGCGCGGCACCGGCTGCTGCAGGATCGAGCGGGACAAGGCATTTGCGCAGAGGAAGGCAGAACGGGCCGCTGTGCGGATGCACCTGCGGGACAAGCACCACCTGGCCCAGGTAAGGACCAGCCCACCCGCGGTGGGACCTCGAGGGTCTTCCCCCGGAGCCCCCGGCCTCCGGGACAGCCCCAGGCCGAGCGGCCGCCAGGCCTCCCCCGGGACGGGCGACGATTCCTGAAGAGGGCAGCAACCGGCTGCTGTCTCTGCCTGCACCATCCGCCCGCCCCCGCGTCTGTCCGTCCCTCCGAGTCTGGCACCAGACAGGCCCGGAGCCCCCCCGCGCCCCCAACGCCCCCACAGCGCCCGGCTGGCCCCGAGGGACCGGCTGCCCCCCGTCGCCCGCCCCAAGGCTGGTGGGCGCCCGCATCTGCCCCGAACCCCGACGCCGTCTCCCCGCCGTGTGCAGGATGAGCGGGACGATGCTCAGCTGCACGTGGCCGGCGGCGTGGTGGAGCTGCCGCAGGAGCTGGCTGCCATGGTGCACGGCAAGGAGGAGGAGGAGGAGGAGGATGGTGGCACCGGGGCCTTCACCTTCCTGACGAAGCTGCGGGAGGTGGATCTGCCAGCGCTGCGTGATCGTGCGCTGGGCAGCGTGGACGAGGCGAAGGAGAAGTGCGCCCTGATGTAGCATCGTTGCCCACCCTGCCAGCGGGTGATGCTGGCAGTGCTGGGGCTCAGCCTCTGCTCCCCTGGGAGCGATGGGATGCGGGTGCCATTACCTGGGGGTGGAGGTCCCAATGCATGCACTGGAGGTGGGTTTTCCTCCCCAGAACTGTGCTGGGTGGGTGCTGGGATGCAGGATGCCCAGGTCCCCTCCAGCCGCGCTGGCCAAGCCCCTCCCCACAGTGCCCCCGGTGTGAGCCCCCGGATGGGGCGGGTGGTGGTCCCTGATGCCCCATCACCCCCAGGAACCAGCCCTGGGGCCTCACGCACCGTTTAGCTCAATAAATGCAGCATTTGCCAGGACCAGTCTGGTCTTCCTGCCGTACCCCTCGTCTGTGTGAACCCTGCCTTGGGGGGAGGGGGGGGGGGCACGACATGATGACAGGGCTGCAGCAGGGCTGCTCCACATGCCCCCAAGCCAGCGCCCAGCCCTTATGCTCAGCTGCCAGACCCGTCCCCCTCTTCTGCAGCAGCCCCCAGCCATGGCCGCACCCCAGAGGTGCCCGGGAGCCAGTGAGACCCGGTGCCCCCACCCCCTGCGGCATCCCTTTGGGGGCAGCACCAGCGGGGGGGGTGTGTGTGGCAGCATTTAACCCCACCTTGAGCATCCCCCTGGCAGCACAGGCAGCGTGGGGATCCCTTCAGCTGGGGCCAGGGTGCCCCGCTGCCTCTTGCCCCTCCAGGGACTTGCTCCCGGGCATTCGGCAGCGGCGCTGGCTTAAACGCCGCCACACCGGAAGGCTGGGGGCTGCTGAGATCACTAATACCTGCCTATTTTAGTGAGGTCTAATCTGCCTGAGTCGCCTGTCCCTGAGGACTAAGCTAGCTGAACCCTTGTAAAATGTACCACCAGCGCTGGCCCCAACAGCACCTCCCTGCCGGAGCAGGAGCCACCGGGGGAGTCATGCTGTGTTTGCATGAAAGAAAGGACGCGCGGAGCCACCTCCGCGTCCTCCCCACGCCAGGGCCATCTGCTCCGGAAAGGCCTGCAGGGATGGCCCTGCCCCGGGCTGCCCACGGCTGCCGTAGCGGGGCTGGGAGGGGGCGGCCGAATCCAGCACAGGTGGGGTGGGAGTTGTGCCGTGGAGCGCATTGCTGTCGCAAGAGCCACCGTTCTCAGCTGCCGTGGCTGGAGCATGCAGAGCTGCAGTAGCTCTAGCATGGAGGTCCCTGGGTGCACGAGGTGCTAGGTTCCCCCCCCCGGGGCACCCACCCCTCCAGGCACCACTCAAGGGGCTGGTGACTGCTAGAGCATCCCAGGGAGCGTGTGACAGGCACATCAGGGCTTGACACCTGGGAGCCTCCTTGTGTTTGGTGGCGCCGCTGCATCTGCCATCCCCACCCTCCGTGCCGTTGCTACCATCCCTGCTCTCCAGCCTTTCTTCAGAACTTGCAAAATCTCCCATTTGGGCACAAAAATACACCTGTGTTGCCTGGGATGGGGTTGTCCACGTCCCCACCAGCCCCTGATGGGGAGGCAGTAGCCATGGCACCCGATACGGCCCCGTTCCCACCCCACGTCCCCCCAGTGCTGAGGCTCGACACAGAGTGTGAGCCGCTGGGACGGTGGCACCGAGGTCCCCAATGCTCCCCGTCACAGCAGGCTCCTTCATCCTTGCTCTGCACCGGGGCCCCATCCTGCCCCAGCGGGCAGCCCAGCTCCCAGTGCTCCCAGTGNCAGCGTCTCTAAGCGTTAGCAGCTTTGCCCGTTAATAGGATTAGGGAGGTTTAAAACTGTCATTTGAGTGAACTAAACCCCCTGATACTCTGCATTGCACCTTCTTAACCAATTTGCCTTCAATTAGGGTAATTGGGAAACTAGCAAAGAAGTATAGCATTAATATTTTAAAGTGATGAAGCGATTACGGGCCTTGGACGAGGAAGCAAATCAATTTGCTATCTGCTCCTAAAAGGCAATTATAATCATTTGGCAAATAAGCCTGCTGGCCTCCCCCCGCCGTGTGAGCCAACACCTTAAGGCGGTCAGCGGGGCCGGCGCTGCGCACACCGCCCGGTGGGCAATGCCGAAGCCAGGCAGCTGGGCAGCCCCTGCTGCTAAAATCAGCCCCGGCACCCTGGGGACTGCAGGTCCTGGCATGGCAGCACCTTCCTGCGCCTGCCGGTGCTGTGCGGGCACCCTGGGAGAAGCCGCTGAGCGCCACCAGAGCAGGGGACCTGGCTCCTACACCCACTGCAGTGGCCAGCATGGGCACAAGCGCCGGCCCCGGGCAAGTGGGAGCAGCGGGTCCAGGCGCCCGTTTGCATCCCCAGCCTCACGCGTCGTCCCTGAGCACGGTAGACGTCCCCAAACCCGCTTGAAGATGACAGCCCCCTGCACGCCTCTGCTGCAGGTGGGACCCTGGCAGCGCTGTATGGCGTGGGGGTGTCACCCCGTCCGCAGGGGCTGCATGGCCCCCAGAAGCATGTCACAGCATCCCTGGCGTGGGGACAGCCTGTCCCTGGGGTGGTGGCACGCCATCCCCAAGACAGCATCACACGGTCCCCAGAGTGGCGTCAGATGAGGCAGGCGAAGCCGCAGCCCCGCCGTGAGGGACGCCGAGATGGCCTTGGGGCCCAAACCAGGGCGCAGAGGCGGCTGCAGGGTCCCACTGGCAGCAGCTCCGGTGCACAGGGCACGGACCTGCATGGGGCGAGCAGCCACCTGGCGTGGGGTGNCCCAGTGGAGCTGTGCAGGGGCTCCCAGTGCCGGCTGGGATTCGGGTCAGGACCCTCCGCCAGGTCTTCTTGGCTAATCGTCCTGCCCCCCCGCCCTCCCCACGCTGCCACCTGCCTCCCGCTCAGCACCCTTTTGGGTCACCCCTGCCTCCTCCCCGCCTGCCCAAGGCCTCTTAATGAACTAAAAAAGTGATAAATCCCCGGNAAATAAGCCTGCTGGCCTCCCCCCGCCGTGTGAGCCAACACCTTAAGGCGGTCAGCGGGGCCGGCGCTGCGCACACCGCCCGGTGGGCAATGCCGAAGCCAGGCAGCTGGGCAGCCCCTGCTGCTAAAATCAGCCCCGGCACCCTGGGGACTGCAGGTCCTGGCATGGCAGCACCTTCCTGCGCCTGCCGGTGCTGTGCGGGCACCCTGGGAGAAGCCGCTGAGCGCCACCAGAGCAGGGGACCTGGCTCCTACACCCACTGCAGTGGCCAGCATGGGCACAAGCGCCGGCCCCGGGCAAGTGGGAGCAGCGGGTCCAGGCGCCCGTTTGCATCCCCAGCCTCACGCGTCGTCCCTGAGCACGGTAGACGTCCCCAAACCCGCTTGAAGATGACAGCCCCCTGCACGCCTCTGCTGCAGGTGGGACCCTGGCAGCGCTGTATGGCGTGGGGGTGTCACCCCGTCCGCAGGGGCTGCATGGCCCCCAGAAGCATGTCACAGCATCCCTGGCGTGGGGACAGCCTGTCCCTGGGGTGGTGGCACGCCATCCCCAAGACAGCATCACACGGTCCCCAGAGTGGCGTCAGATGAGGCAGGCGAAGCCGCAGCCCCGCCGTGAGGGACGCCGAGATGGCCTTGGGGCCCAAACCAGGGCGCAGAGGCGGCTGCAGGGTCCCACTGGCAGCAGCTCCGGTGCACAGGGCACGGACCTGCATGGGGCGAGCAGCCACCTGGCGTGGGGTGGAGGGGTCCAAAAACCCCACGGTGACATTTGCCATCCGAAAGGGGAACCATGGCGAGGAGAGGAAGGGAGTGGGAGGAAGCCGAGACGGCGGCTGGGGAAGCAGCGTTTGCAGGTGGCAGGAAGAGGCTTTTGGGAGAAAGTAAAAGTGAGCGCAGAAAGAAAAGGGCAAAACCCGCCTGGCGGGAACGGGTGGGTCCAGGCGGCGCTGAGCACACCCCACCGGGAGCACCTCAGGACCTCCGCCATGATGTTCCCATTGTCCCCTGGGATGGAGGCCCCGGAGAGGGACGGCGTTCCTGCCCCCCAGCCCGGCTGCCTCTGCCCCACACCCCCACGGCCATGGGCAGCCCCCAGGGATGGTCCCCACGGCTGGACCCCGCAGCTGGTCCCCCACAGGGTGTCCTTATGCCCGGTCCCCGTGCTCACTCCCACCTCCAGGGCTTGTACCCGCGCCTGGTCCCATGGACGGTGCCCAGTGCGTGCTCCCTGTGGCTGGTCCCCGCACTTGATCTCCCTGCCTGGTCCCTACACCCGGTTCCCATGGCTGCTCCCCACGCCCGGTCTCCACCCCAGATCCCCCAGGCTGTTCAGGGTGCCTGGTCCCTGCACCCAGTTCTCACACCTGGTCCCCAGACCCCATACCTGGTCCCCACACTTCGTCCTCAGAGTGGGACCCCACGCCTGGTCCCCGTCCCCGTCCCCACACCCGGTCCCCATGCAGGCCGGGCTCTGCAGGCAGCATCACCGGGAGCCCCTGGGGCCACACACGCCGTCACCGGGGCCACCCCCAGGGCTCACCATCCCCACCTGCGGGGGATGACATCCACCGCCGCAGCAGCCCCATCCCGCCGAGGCTTGGGGTGCCTGCCCCGGACCCCATCCCCGGGGCAGAGCCTCCGCAGCCGAAGGAAATCCTCCCCCCTTCCCCCCATCGCCCCAGCCTTTCTTCTCCGCTCCCCCTGTTTCTAATTCTTTTTCCTCGTCCGTAATGAGGGGATTACAAGGCAAACTCCAGCAGGACGCCTTTGTGGGGAGACAATCTGAGTGGGGAAGGCAGTTCGGGGCTTTGTCCGCCGCCGCCCCCCCGGACCCGCGCTGGGGGGACATTTAGAGCAATTACTTGTCCAGAAAGTAACTGTCAATCATTCTTAAAGGGGAAGGCCTCCAATTAATAACCTCGTCTTAATCCTTTGGACTCATTTCCAATCTGCGGGGCCTTGGTGACATCTGCAACACTAAATAAAGATTCTCCCGAGCCTTAGCGCGGCGGTTCTGTGACAAATAAGAAGACTAGAGGCAACTTTGGCTGCCAAAGCTGCGAGATTGGTGAGGTTGAGCCGCTTGTTTGGTTCCCAGGAGGGACTGGCAAAGTTAAATACTCCTGGAATAGCCGAGTTGGGCCCAGCAGGTAACGCCGATTTATTCCAATTCGGGAGGAAGCGCCGGGGAAAGATGCTGAAAAAGGGAGCGGGTGTCCCCGGGGTGCGCGCAGGGCCAGGGCTGGGGCTGGACACCTTTCCCTGGGGGCTCGGGAGCCGGTGCCGGGTGCCTGCCAGCACCACTCGCACCGATTTACACCCGGGGCCGGAGGGCAGGGGCCACTCACGCTCCCCACCGCCCGCGCCGGCCGCTGCAAACAACCCGCTCCAAGCGGCCCGAGCCCAGGGGGCCGCATCCTGGCACCCAGATGGGCTTTCGAAGGCAAAAAAAGGGGACTCAGTGAAAGCCAGGGCTGACCCCAGGCTGTCCCCCCTGTGTCCCCTGCTGCTGGGGGAAGCCACTTCTCCTCGCTGGTGCTCTGCCCCTTTCCAGCGCTGGGAAAGTGGTTTTTTTTTTTTTTTTTTACCCGTGTCAACCAGGGCTCGGTGCCGTTTCTGTCGCCTTTTCGGGTATCATTGATAACAGCTGCCCCCTCCCCCCCGGCTGGCAGCCCCCGCAGGAAAACCAGAGGTCGGGCCGCGGCGTAGATAGGGAAAAACCCTCCCCAGGCTTCGGGTCCTTGCACTTCCCAGAACAGTTTTAAAGCTTAAGGGCTTAAACCCCAAAATTGCTGCCGGGATGACAGCAGCCGCAGGAAAATGTCCGACCGGAGCAGGGAGGTGGCTCTCTCCCCGGCACCCGCTCAGCGCTGCCTGTTTTTAGGCAGTATTCCCAAAACACCAAAGGCTTGGGGCTCCTGGGGCCAGTCCCTGGAGGATGAGCACCACGGGGTGGCTGGTGCTGACGTTCCCCCAGCCTGACCCTGCCAGGGTCCCCCCCTTCCAGGCCCAGGGACATCCATGACCCTGGTCGGCCTGCGGTGCGCGGGGCGGGGGGGGCAGCCCTCGTACCCCCCATGCCGCAGGGTCTGGTGCTGCCGCACCACTGCCGGGTTGTTCCTGCTTGGTTATTTTGCTGCTCTTTGCTTCATTCCTGCTCTCGCGCCGGGGTTTGCTCTGCTTCCCAGGGGTTTTTGGCCTCTTCTGCTTTCAGATGGGGTCAGGGTGGGGGGATGGGGGGTGCCCCCAGCCCTGTCCCTGAACTCCATCACCACACCTTGTCCCTGTCCCCTGCCGTTGCCCCCCCCCTCCACCCACCCGCCCCCCCTC
>VZTL01017371.1:39597-51666 GCA_013400535.1 Scopus umbretta
TCCCCCCAGTTCTCGCCCCAGCTCCCCGCCGTTGCCCTGTGAGCCCATGGGACACGGCTGGGCAGGGCAGCCAGGGCGCCCTGATGGGGTGCTGGGTGCCCCAGAGTGTCCATGCCCCAGGCGGGGGCTCACCCCCTCTCCCCTCTCCTTGCAGGTGTGGAGCTGCGCAAATGAGAAGTGGGTGAGCAAGAGTGGGATGGCGGCGGGGGACCCCATCCCCTCCCCGTGTCCCCAGCCCCAGGACACGCCGCGACGCTCACACGGTGACAACGGGGCCCCTGCTCCCCCCGGCACCCGCTCACCCCTGCCTGGGGGCACCCCGGGGCACAGCACCCAGCACCCCTGCCCCAGCTCACGGCTCCCCCTGGGGCACCCCAAGGCTGCAGCCCCCCCTGCGGCAGCAGGGCTGAACCCAGAGCTGGCCAGAGACCCCAGGGCTACAGGACACCCCACGAGGGGCCGGGGGTGTCTCGGGCAGCCGGCAGCTCCCAGTCACACGTGCTGATGCCGTGCACACACTGCCTGCACAGCGCTGCACACACGTGGCACGTGCACTGCACGCACTGTGCCTGCGGCAACACACGCTGCCAGCGCTGCGCGCTGCACGCGCAGCCCCCGATGCTGCACCCACACGGCACACGCTGCACGGCCTGCACACACCGCACGCCCAGAGCGCATGCTCTGAGCACGCTGCAGAGGCGCCAGGCACAGCACCAACAGACGCTGGGCATGCACCGCACGCGTTGCCGTACACGCGGACACTGCACATGCTGCACACCTGCGCGCACAGCACGTACCGCACCGCACAACCTGTGCTGCGTGATCCGCACGCAAAGGCACCGTATGCGCTGTGCAGACGCTGCACACGCGCTGCATGCACTGCGTCCCCCCAGATACCGTGCACGGATTCACGCTGCCTACACGTTGTGCGTGCCCTGCACGCATTGCATGCACTGCACGCCTTGCGCACACACCGAGCTGTGCACGCTGCACACGCGCTGCACACACTGTGCACGTACGCTGTGCCCTGCACGCTGCAAGGTGCAGACATCGCATTGTGCGCGCTGCACCCGCGGCACACGGGCACTGCACCCTGGGCACCGTGCGCTGCAGTGTGCCGCGCACGCCGCACGCGGGGGGCACGCCGCACAAACTGCCCTACGCAGGGGCACCACCCAGCCCTGCACACGCACACCCACGCTGCACGCGCTTCGCGCATTCCACCCCATGCTCAGTCCACCGCACGCGGGCCCTCCTGCTCCCCGCCCCGCGCGCCCCCGCGCGCCCCCCGGGCACCCCGCGCCGGCGGGCTGCACGCTGCACGCACCCCTGTGCCCGCGCAGACACCCACCTGCTGCAGGCGCGCTCCTCCCACCCACGCTGCCCGCACAGGCGCTCACCGCGCACACTGCACCCAGACACCCCACTCGTGCACAGCCTGAGCGACACCCAACACCCACCCGCCGCGTGCCGCCCTCTCGGGACACCCATTTATTTCCTCCCGGAATTAACCCACGTTCCTTCTCCCTACCCACATCATTTGGGCATTAGCCAAATTTTTGCCAGCGGGTCTGGGCGATGCAGCACCTTCCCCTCGGCAGAAGTGCCCCAGGATTACAGCTTTCTGCCCCGTTTCCGTGTTTGCCTACATCCTCACGGTCGAACGGGACCCTTAATCCCCAGCAAACACTGCAGGAAGATTTCAGATGCCGGATAAAAAGCTTACAGATGAAACATTGCAAGGGTTGGAAATGCTTATAAGCATGCAGAAAAAAGGCTGTTAGCCAGGGGCCGGTGCCTGGTCACTCTGGCCACGCTTGGGGCCCGACACTGGGTCCTTCAGCAGTTCAGGGCCAGCCTTGTAGCCCATGGGGAAGAGGGGCTGGAGGAGAGGAGCTGGGCTGGAAGGAGGGAGCCGACCTGGGTTGGTCCCCTCCACACCAGGGCAGGGGGGAGGTTGGGTAGGCTCTCAGTGATGGCACTTGCATAAAATCCTTGGCCTTAGGTGAAATTTTCCATTTAGTTTCTCGTGAGCGCATTGGCCTGATCTCATCTCACCATGAGGCCAAGCGTGGGGTGCCCAGGGCACCATCCTTGAGACCCCACATCAGTTCCCGGGACATCGTGGCAGAAGAGAGGATTACGTCTTTGCAGAATGTGTTTCTGGGGCCTCCCCATCCTCCTGTCCATTGACCAGTCTGCCTGTCCCTGGCCTGGGGTTGCATGGGGGGTCCGATGTCCCCATGGCCCAGCTAACCCCCACCGTCCCCTCGCAGGCACCACCATGTTCCTGAACAAGTGTGAGGGCGACCTGGGCGAGCTGCGGAAGCCGGGGGACGGTGAGGGCACCCCGCCGGCCGCCGCCGAGGAGGAGCAGCCCAAGAAGAAGCACCGGAGGAACCGTACTACCTTCACCACCTACCAGCTACACGAGCTGGAGCGCGCCTTTGAGAAGTCCCACTACCCTGACGTCTACAGCCGCGAGGAACTGGCCATGAAGGTCAACCTGCCGGAGGTCCGCGTGCAGGTAGGGAGGACGCCCGGTGGCCCCGGCACCCCAGACCTGTCCCCTGGGCAATAGCAGAGGGACCACCCTGGCGCTGGAGAGCTCTGCTCTGCTCCCAGCTCCGCTGCCACCACCTCGCTCTCTGCCTCAGTTCTGACATTTCTCGGGGCAGGACTGACACCTCTGCAGAGTTTTTTGCTCCTGCCAAAACCAGAGAGGGGATTTAATGGCTGAGCCTTGTTCCCCCACGAGGTCCCAGTTCAGCCCACGTGCCAGAGGCTCCATTCCGACAGGAGGATGGTTTTTAGAGAGTTTTTTCCCCCGCTGGTGGCGGCTGCTCCCATCCCTCCAGTTGATCCCACTTGCATCCCTCCTGCTGACCCCACGGGAAAGAGAGCAGCCAAACCTCAGCTGCTCGTGACCACTTCCAGGTCTTTAGGGCTGAGAAAGCACAGGACCCTCATGAATTTGGGGGTTTTGGGCTTGTCGGAGCGGGGTGGTTCTAGGGGGAGGGGGGGGGGCGGGGGCGGGGGTTGTGCTCCCTGGGCTGCAGGAGAAGGCTCTGCCTGGGGGGAGGCGCAGCCTGGGGAAGAGACCGGGGTCCCGCCGGTCCGCTCCTCCCTGCCCCTGGGACTGACAGAGCGAGACTGGGGTGAGGGAGTTCAAGAAGCGGCAAACCCTCTGCAAAGCACGGCAGTAATCTCCTTTCAAATGAACTGAGTTTCCCAGGCCTCGGCCCCAGCCTAAGACAACGCAGCCTTTTTCTGGCAGGGGGCAGGTCAGGACCGTAGGGACAACTCTGCCAAGCTCTCTGAGCAATGACCGGTTTCATAGACTTGCTGAATCATTTAGGTTGGAAAAGACCTTTAAGATAGCCAAATCCAACCGTTAACCTAGCACTGCCAAGTCCACAACTACGCCATGCCTCTAAGCGCCACGTCTGCACGTCTTTTAAATACCTCCAGGGATGGGGACTCAACCCTGGGCAGCCTGTTCCAATGCCTGACAACCCTTTCGGTGAAGAAATTTTTCCTAATATCAAATTTAAACCTCCCTCAGTTCAACTTGAGGCCATTTCCTCTCATCCTATCACTTGTTCTTGGGAAAAGAGACAGACCCCCACCTCGCTATACCCTCCTGTCGGGGGTTGCAGAGAGCGATCAGGTCTCCCCTCAGCCTCCTCTTCTCCAGGCTGAACAGCCCCAGCTCCCTCAGCCGCTCCTCACAGGACTTGTTCTCCAGGCCCTTCCCCAGCTCCGTTGCTCTTCTTTGGACACAAAGTTTGCACCAGCATAGATAGCCCAGTGTCCACCAACAACTGAGACCAGCCCATGGGAGCCATCCCCTTCTCAGCCAGCTGCTCATCTTTACTCCCGCTTTGCATCGAGTGGCAGATGTCCTGTGCCCTGTGCTGCTGAGGGCTCCGGGAACATGGGGACCAGCACTCTGACGGGCAGCTCCCATGGGGCGAGACATCACCGCTGGCCTTGGCTCGTTGGTCACTCTCATTCCTGCTGGATTTTGGCACAACCGTGGCAGTTTGGGTTCTAAAAGCATTTACTGAGGGACTTTTGAAAGCCAGATAACATTACACCGTATGGGTGTTTGCAGGACCGGGGTGCACATTCCTGTGGAGCAGCAAGGGCAGGGGCTGCACAGTGACACCTCTCACCTTCCGCACCTCGGAGATGCCCTCAGTCTCTGGGGTTTGCAGGAGAGGTTTGGGAGAGGTGCGCCGTGTGCTGGGGGTTGCTGGAACCCTGTGGGACATCCCAACACACAGGGCACCCCAGGCAGAATGGGATACCCCATATGGGACACCCCACTTGGAGCACCCTGTGTGGAGCACTCTGCATGGGTCACCCCACGTGGGATACAGCACAATGGGGCACCCTGCACAGGGCACCCCACATAGGGAACAGCACACGGGGCACGCTGGGAGGGACCAGCTGGGCACAGTGGGGCTCACCCTGGCTCTCCCTCGCAGGTCTGGTTCCAGAACCGACGAGCCAAGTGGAGGCGGCAGGAGAAGATGGAGGCCAGCTCCATGAAGCTTCACGACACTCCTGTGCTCTCCTTCAACCGTCCTCCCATGACGCCCAACGTGGGGCCCATGAGCAACTCCCTCCCACTCGACCCATGGCTGACATCCCCCATCTCCAGCGCCACCACGGTCCACAGCATCCCTGGATTCATGGGAGCCCCCCAGGCCCTGCAGCCCCCCTACGGCGGGCACTCCTTCCTCAACAGCCCTCCACCGATGGCACAGGGCATGCAGCCCATGGCCCCCGCGCCCTACCAGTGCGGCACCACCTTTGTGGACAAGTACCCGCTGGAGGAGGTGGACCAGAGGAGTTCCAGCATCGCCTCGCTCCGCATGAAAGCCAAGGAGCACATTCAGACCATTGACAAGACCTGGCAGCCCATTTGATGAACGCTCCCCTCCAGCCCCACTGGCCCCTGACTCCTGCCCCTGGCATCAGCTCGGCGCCGGGGCGGGCGAGGGGGGTGACGGTGGGATGCTCAGCAGGACCAAAGCCAGCCCGGGGCAGGGATGCCAGGCTGCATCTTCCCCCTGATGAGCTGGCACTGGCGGCAGGGGAGCGAGCCAGGGCGCTGGCAGGACCCCACCGCAGGGGAGCACCCCGGAAGCCACCCGCGGCCCCTCTGCCTCGCCAAGGCACTGGCCTGGGCTGAGGATCCGGCCAAGGCTCAGGCATCTGACCATGCCACCGGGACACCCACCACCCCTGGTCGGACACCTCCTTTCCCCACACCACTTCCCCTTCCGCTTCCCATTATTATTAATTTTTTTTCTAATGCTGCAGATTTAAACAAAACTGAAGAGAAAAGCTCTAGTTTCATAGGGAGTACCTGGGGGGGATATTTTAGCCACACTGGGGCATGACGCTGGTTGTGCCAGTAGATGTGCCGGCACCGACAAGATGGTTGTACCGTGAGTAAAGAGATAAGCTGAACAGCTGCCGCGTGCTGGAGTCAGGTGCTGCCGCGGGCCCTGCCCACCGTGCCGCTCGTTAGCGGTGCCGCTCATTAGCGTGCTGGGGCTGCGGAGCCTCTGCTGGGAAGGGGCTTTCCGGGGCAACGCGGGAGCATCGTCCCCAGGCACCCTCCCGCCCCGCTCCTTTGAGCTGTGGCGTGCGGGGCTGGGGCCGGACCCCGGCATGGGTGACCTGACCCGGCCCTGGCTGTGGGCTGGCACCAGCTTTATGCCACACCGTGTCCTCGGCGGCCTGTCAAGGGACATCTGCTCGGCCGTCCCTCGGGGACCGCGCCTGCCGCTCACCTGCCCTAATTGCTTCCCAGCAGCGCCTGCCCGGCCACACGCTGGCGGCACAAAGCTGCCGTAATTGTGCCAGCGGGAGGTGGGCAGCAGCAGGACCCCCAAGGGCTGGCGAGAGGAGGGGGCCAGCCGGGAGCCCTGGGGCCGGCAGGGGATGGCGGGCTGCGCCGAGGCCTCTTTAGCCCTCGCTGGCGGTTCCCGCCGGGTGGGAGCAAGGTGGCAGTGGCAAGGTGCCACGTCCCTGGGGGTCCCTGGGGGTCCCTGGGGGGGGCTCTGCAGCCCGGGGGGGACCCTGCCTGCCCGCCCGCTGGGGCTCGGGGCACAGCCAGCACCACCGGCGCCCTGACAGTGGCGGGAAGGGCCAGCACAGCTCCGGCAGAGATGGCTGAGCCCGCGGTGGCTTTGAGGCGCTGAAGCACAGCCGGGACAGCGAGAGACAGGGGCTTGGCCCCGGCCGAGAGGGTGCCCCAGGTCCTCGAGGTGTCCTGGTGCGCCCCGGGTCCCTGGGGAAGCAAGGCGAGCGGCAGCCCTTCCTCCCACAAAAACGGGATGTTTCCCCCAAAACCTTCCCGCTTCGGACTTGATGGCAGCCACGAACCAGGGCTTTGCTGGGGCACCCCCATGCCCACCGTGTCCCCACGGCCCTGCATGGGCCCCGCTCAGCTCCAGCGGCCCCGGCCGTAGCCCCCCACACCCCGGGGGGTCTCGCCCCAATCCAACAGCCCCAGGGCCGGACTCTGACGTCCCCACAGCCCCGGGGTCAGGCGGGACCGGCTGGGATGCCACCGGGCCAGGCGAGGCACTGACCCCAGCGAGACCCTTCTCCTTGTCCCCCGTCCCCCGGCTGCTGCTGCTCGTCTGCTTTGTTAGTGACAATTAAACCTTTAACAACCCATTAAATGCATAATCGATGCTCCCCCGGCTCCCCAGCCCGGCTAATGGGCCGGGGCCGAGGTGAAGCGGCCCGGCAGAGGCGTGCTCCGGCGGGGAGATAATGAAGCAAGGGCCGCGGAAGTAATGGGGTCTGATCCGGGGGAAGGGACGCGCTCAATGGGGGCTGCGCTTTTCACATGACATAATTGGCGAGGCTGGCGCCAGCCCGGGGCACCCCTCGGCCTCCCGANNGCCCCCCTCCGCCTCCCGAGCGCCAACAAAAGCCGGCTGGCGCGGCGAGCGGGAGGCTCGGCACCCCCAGCCCGTTTGATCGGAGCCTAATTGGGGCGAGGGTGCTCCCCCCCAAGCCTTGCAACCGCCAGCCAAAAGCGAGGGCGCAGAGAGGCCTCGGGATGAGGATGCGTCTCTCTGGGTCCGTGGGGTTGGGGGGTATGCAAATTATTTAAATAAGCTAATTTGCATGGGTTAGCACCAGCGCGCCCCAGGGCATCATGGCCGGGGAAGTCGGGGTACCCTCACGGGAGGGGTCGTTCGCCCCTACCCTCCCATGGGCGCCCCGGTGCCACGCTGTGCTTAGTGCAGAAACAGGCAATATTTCTGGCCAAAAAAAAGCCATTTAAATACAGGGAAGCCATAGGAGCGCTGAGCCGCCTGCCCTTCCTTCTTTATTGGTGTTTTCCCTGGTCGAGACCCAGTGGAGCACGCCCCGCATCGTCTGTGGCACCCAGCAGATGGGGCCACATTTGGGAAAAATCCAAGCAAAAAGGCATTTTTCCACCCCCCAGGTCGCAATCCTATCCTGAAATCGCTTGCTGCCAGGATGGGGCCAGCACAGCCCTGTGCCTGGGGTTGTACTGGGAGGGCTGGCTGGTACTCGGAGTGCTGGGGGTTCTCCCAGCCCCTCACGGCAGAGCAGGAGCCCTCCTGCTCCCACCCGCTGTAATCCCCTCCTGCAGGATTTGCCCCCTAATCTGCTTATTTCTCTCTGTTTCTCCTAGGCCCAAACGAGCCCAGCCCTGCCCCGGCACAACGCCTTGTGCCCGCTGAGCTGCAGGGTCTGGGCACTCTGCCCCTGGGCTGCCGGGCGGTTTCCTGGGATGCGGGGCTGGCGCTGACTTGGGACACGGGGCTGGCAGTGTCCTGGCACATGGCAGTGGCACTGTCCCGGCATACGGGGCTGGCTCTGCCACGCCAGGGGATGTGGGGCTGGCACTGCCTGTACCTGCGGTGGCGGTGCTGTGTCCACGGGGCAGCACCGAGCTACAGTCCCCTGTGCCAGGGGTCCCCGCCGTGCCGCGCAGTGAGCCCCACATCCCCTGGCACAGACCAGGAGGGGGCTCACCCCCTCCTGGCGCCCACCTCCACGCACGTCACCCCCACGCCCCAGCAGTCCCCCAGCGACCGCGGTGACAAGGGGGGACCGCGCTGTCCCTCTACAGGGCATGGAAGCCAGGGACCTCGGGGCTCAGGTTCTCCTCAGGGGTGTTGACCCAGGAGCTCCCTGCCGCCCCCCAGCTCTCGGGGGGGGAGGCAGAGAGAGGGCTGCCGGGCAGCGAGGGGGAGGCTGCCAGCCGCAGGTTGAGCTTGGCAATGAGCGGCTTCCCCACGCTCACCGTCCGCCTCTCCTCCACGAAGTCGTCCATGCCACGGTAGCGGTACTGCAGGCAGACGGTGAACGCCAGCTCCTGCTACAGGGGCACCAGCAGCATGGGCACCCATCCTGGGCCACGGCCGCGGCTGTGCTGTACGCCTGGCACCAGCCCCCCACCCGGTGAGGCTCTTACCCGCAGTTTCTGCAAGCCACAGAGCCGGCTGTAGAGGCAGCAGGAGGGGCAGCCGAGGCTCCAGGTGGGTGCCAGTGGGCTGCCCACCTCCTCCGGGCTCTCCTTGTTGGTGCACTTGAGGTCCACGTCCAGCTCCTGCCATGGACGGCGTCCAGCCATGGAAACCACCACGGGACCCCCCACCCTACTCCCCAGCATTGCCCTGGCACGGGCTTCAGCAACCTGCTCCCACCTCGGGTATGTCGGTGAGCTTGGCCTCGCACTTGGTGATGTCCTCGGGGGTGGCCACCACACGGGTGTAGATGATCATGATGTTGGAGAACTCAGCAGCGAAGCCCAGCTGGACGGTGACACCACAGTCGAAGCGGAGGTGCCGGCTCTCTGGCAGGACTNCCACTCACCCTCGGCCACCTTATCCAGCAGCACTGTGATCTTCTCGTCCTCCAGAAGCCAGCGCTTGAGGAAGGTGACGAAGACACCATTGGAGAGCTCGCCCTGGCTCAGCTCGTAGGCTTCGGCGTCCACGCACCTGCAGGGACGGGGCAGTGGGCAGCTCCGCCATGGGCTCCATCACTCCCCTGGGAACCAGCCCCCACCAGGGCGATAGCCCTGGGGAAGCCGGAGCCGGGCGCCCGTGGCTCTACCCACTCCCCTTGACACATCCGCCACTGTGCCGGGGAGAGGTGGGAGCCATGGCTTAAAGCATCATCAGCTCAAATCCCTGTGCTCTGGAGGAGCCTTTGGGCTTAATCCCCTCAGGTGCTGCCTGAAGCCAAGCAGCGCCGCTGGCATCTCCCTGCCCTGTAAGGGACTGGGGGCTGCAGCTCACCCACCACATCGAGCACGGGGCGGGGAAGGATGCGGGTGCAAATGGGGCTGAGCCTGAGCCCTGCTCGGAGCCAGGGAGGGAGACTCAGCCCCGCTGCCTGTGCTGGGAGGTGGTGGGGAGGGGACCCACGTGGCATAGCCGAAGACGATGTTGGCCGTGACCTGCAGTGCCCCGACCTGCGGAATGATGTCGTCGTTGAGGTTCCTGCAAGAGAAGTGCTGCTAGGCAGAGCCGGGATCTGCTGTCCCCCAAAAACCCACCCCGAGGCACCCCAGACCCTGGGGGCTGCCCTGTGCCTTTCTGCCCACCCGTCATGGCGTTTGATGGCCCCACTGGGGCAGTGATGCTTTGGGGCATCCAGACAAAGCCAAGGGGTTTGGCTGGGACCCCGGGGATGCCCTGCTCGGCTCCCCTGGGGAACCAGCACCCAGGGGCACCTCCATGCTGGGACCTCCCGGCAGCTCGTCCCCAGGCTGGTGGCTGGGGCCAGGTCACCTCTTGCGGCACATGTCGAGCAGGAAGATGTTGAGGCCAGTGCGGCGCTGCTGCATGCTCTGCAGCACCCGCTGCACGCACAGGCAGTGGGCCGAGGTGTAGGAGCTGGGCGCATCAATGGGCACCATGAAGCTGTTGCCAAAATTTTCATAGCCGTGCCCGGCGTAGTAGAGCAAACCTGCCGGGAGGGGCGGAGAGCGGGTGACATCCCTTGACCTGCTGGTGCCCACGTCTTGCCCAGCTGCCCCCCAAGACCCCGCCAGCACAAAACCGCACGGTTTCCCCCTGGCCGGAGCCGCCCCGGCGGGTGCCGCCCGCACCATAGACACCCTTGTCGAGGAGGAGGAGGAACTCGTTGACAGCCATCTGCATCTCATCTTTGCGCAGGTCCAGCAGCGAGACCACCTTGAAGTCGAGCTGGCGGAGGAGGGCACTGAGGGCATGCACATCCACCATGGGCGCCTTCAGCTGCTTGTGGTGCAGGTAGTGCATGTTGCCGATCAGCAGGGCCACTTTGTCGGTGGCTGCCGGGACGGGAGAGGGAGGCACTGGGGCTGGAGCGGGACGCTCCTGCAGTCCCTGCTACCTTCAGCCCCCAGAGGTGACGCCCGGTTGTGGCTGGTGTCACTGTCCCTGCGTACTGGGGTGCCTGATGGCGTCCCTGCCTTGCTGCTCCGCTCTCCCCAGCTTGCTGCACCCAAAGCACCCCTGGCCAAGGGGAGCCTCGTGGGGTGACACTGGGGACGGTCACAGCCCCACAGGGCCACAACCCCTCCCGGTCAGGCTCTTACCGTACAGCTGGCCAGGGCTGCCACGCTCTGGGGAGCCTGGAAAGAGAGAAACGCTGTGCCACGGCCCCGTGGTGCCTGGGGAGCGCAGTGGGCTGAGCAGCAGGGCCCTGCCCGCTCTGCCCCCACCTACCTCCATCCCCCTCCTGCCAGGAGCCTCCGGAGGCGAAGAGCCGCGGGCCTGCGGCAAAGGGGGAGGTCAGGGAGCCCCATGCGCAGCAACGCCTGCTGACACAGGCTGGAGCCCCCCAGAACTGTGGGGCAGCCACGGGAGGGCTGTACGGGGGTGCAAAGCAGAGCCAGGACACCCCAGACGGGGTGGGGGGCCGTGGGGGTTTGTCCGAGGCCCTCACCGATCTCCACGTCCACTTCCTGGCTCCACACTTCGTGGAAGAGGTTGAACACGCGGCAGGAGTAGCTGCCCCGCTCAGCCGTGGTCACCAGCTTCACCTGCCAGCAGGACGGAGCGGGCAGTTGGGGTGGCGTGCCGTGCCATGCCGTGCCGTGCCGTGCCGTGCCTCACCCGGGGTCCCGCCATACCTGGAGCTGGGGCGCCTGCGCGCCCTCCACGGGGCGCCGGTTCCTGAACCACTGGTACTGGGGCGGGGGGTTGCCGATGGCTCTGCACTCCAGTGCCAGTGTGTCCCCCTCGGCCAGACGGCACGGCCGCGGCTGCCGCAGGATCTGCAGCCCCGCCATGGTCGGGCAGTAACCACTGGCTGGGGAGGGGACAGGGCAGAAAATCCGGCACCCGGCCACGGCAGGGCTCCGCTGAGCTGCCTCCAGGCCTCAGGTCCCTCACCTGCAGGCCCTAGCACCCACGGGTGGCACGAGCCAGAGGGCACAAGGAGGACACAGGGCGTTCAGCTTCTCTGTGGGCATCATCACGCCAGCAAGCCCAGAGACCCTGGTGGCTGAGCCCGGGCACAACATGGCACGTGATGCCCTACAGGAACCACCCCGCGCCCGATGGGGTGAGCAATGCCCTACGCAAGCCGCCCTGGTCCCGACAGGACAAGCGGTGCCCCACGGGTGCCAACCCAGGGACGCAGGTCTCAGAGCCCACCTGAGCTGGGGCTGCTGCTCTTCTCCACCTGGACGTGGGCCCACCTGGAGAAGGCAAAGGCGGCCCCGCAGTTCACCCGGCAGATGTACCACTCGGGCTGGCCCGGCGGGGCCGCCGTGTCAATCATCAGCTCTGGGGCTGTGGCTCCAGGCACCTACGAGGCAGGAGGGGGCCAGGGAGTTGGGGACTCCCTCCCACCCATCCAGGTGTTCTCGCCATGGATGGGGCCCACAGGCCCTGCCCAACACGGTGCAGCAGGACCTCACCTCCTGCTTCCCACAGAACCACTGGTACGTGAGCCCCGGTGGGCCAGTCGCCCAGCAGGTCAGGGACACCTGCGTCCCCTCTGTCACCACCTGCGACTCGGGCTGCACTGTGATGCGGATCATGTCCTGGACTGCGGGAG
>VZTL01017371.1:58578-78428 GCA_013400535.1 Scopus umbretta
GGGGCCCGCTGCAGCCTCGGGCCCCAGAGGAGGCGGGGGCGGGCAAACCGAGCTTCGCCGGGACTTGGGAAGAGGGATGGAAGAGGAGGCAGCGACCGCGGGGCCGCAGGGCTCCGCCGACTGGAGACCCGGTGCCGGGAGCACCCCTCGGGACGCGGGACGCCCCCGAGCCCCCAGCAGTAGTGACCTGGCGGGCATGGAGCTGGACGAGGGCCCCGAGGCCGGCACCCGCCCGAGCAGGGCCGAGTGGGCCGAGGATGCGGAGGACGGACCCTCGGAGATCCAGGGCCTGCTGGCCCAGCTCGAAACCCTCGACCCCAGCCTCTGTGACCACTCGCCTGCCTCAGAGCGCGGCCCGCTGCCCTCCTGCGGGGCCGGCACAGCCCCTCTGGCGAGCAGACGGGCCCGGCAGAACTACGGGGAGTGCCAGGGCAAGTGCCGGCCCTGTCCGCTGCACGTGGCCATGGGCCGGGGCCTGGAGACGCGTCCCTGCTGCGCCCAGCACTCGGCCTGCTCCCGGCCCTGCCACGGCCTGCTCTTTGCCGAGGCCGACCGGGAGGACTTGCTGAGCCTCCTGTGCTACGAGGGGGGGCTGCCCGAGGCCAGCGCGGAGACGCCCTTGGCCCGTTCTGACGTCCTGGCTGGGACCAGCCTGGAGGTGCTGCAGGCTCAGGAGGAACTGGTCGCTGTGGAGAAGCCTGAGGGGCTGGGGAGGCCAGAGAGCTCGGAGGAAGGACCTTCTGCCAGCTGGTATTATGGAGAGGGGCTCTGCGAGGTCGACTCCACCTGCGAGGGCAATCGGGACGGTTCCCCGGAGCCAGCCTGGGTGGCCCTGCCTCCCACTCCAGCCCCAGAGGCAGAGCAGCCATCCCAAGGCGGTGTGACCGTGAGTGCATCGCACACGGGCTGCGGCGGTGCGACAGCAAGCCAGGACATGCCCCTTGGCTCTGCTGCCTCGTGGGGTTTTGGGTGGGGGTGGAGGAGAGCCAGGGACGTCTTTTTCTCAGGTCTTACAGGGCCTCGTGCTGCTGGGGTGCCCAGACAAGACCCTTGGTGCTGGCTTTGGCTCCTGCTGCCCTGAATGCGGGGGATACTTGCATGGCTGGCTGATCCATGCGTGCCCTAGGGAAGAGGCTGGTGGGTCCAGACGGCACCCCCAGGACCCTGTGTCCCCAGCCCCAGGACCCTGTGTCCCCAGCCCCCCCAGCTTCAGGATGCTGTGCCCTCACTGTCCTGGTGCTCCAGGGCGAGCCTGGCCGTGGGGCAGGCAGGCTGAATCCCGGGGATCCCAACCAGAGCCTCACCTGCTCTCTCGTTGCCTTGCAGAACAGGGAACCCCTGTCCTCCGGCCCGGCCTTCAAAGAGGGTGAGTTGTGTCTATGCTCGAGCAGCAAAAGCACCCAGGAGTCCTGACCCACTGCCTCCCGCTCTGACCCCAAATGGGGGGCAGCGAGGGGTCCCAGCTGCGGGGGGGAGCGCCCAGCTCGGCGCCCACGCAGGGTGGGAACGTGGCTGCAGACTCCAGGTGGCTCATTCAATCCCAGCCCACCCTTCGCCGAGCAAATGGGGGTGCTTCAGGGATCGGGGAGGGGGGTTACTCAGGCTTGGGAAGGGAGAAGGAGGGATGCCAGGGTGTGCCCAAGAGAAGGGGGAAGGTGGGGTCAGAGCTGGTCCCCCGTTGATGCCAGGAGCCTGTCTCCCAAGCGCTGAGCTGCTTTGCCATGTGTAGGAATGCAGCTGGTGGGCAGTAGGAGTGGGTACCCCCAGTTTTCAGACTGGGGGGACCAGCCCCTGCTTAGTCCCTCCCGATGCCTCAGTTCCAGGCCCTTGTGACCCAGAGGATCTGCTGGATGGTGTGATTTTTGGGGCAAAGTACCTGGGCTCCACGCAGCTGGTCTCGGAGAGGAACCCCCCGACCAGCGTCCGCATGGCACAGGCCCAGGAGGCGGTGGACAGGATCAAGGTGCAGGAGGGTAGGGGGGCAGGACTGCCACCAGCCTGGCCCCTCGTGGGCGTGGGGCAGCGCTCAGGACCTGCTCAGGGGGACCTCCCGGCTGTGGGGCAGGACCCAGAGGAGTCCTGGCAGCCGCAGTGACCTCTCCTGGGCGCTTTGTTCTGCAGGCACCGGAGGGGGAGTCCCAGCCCATGACGGAGGTGGATCTGTTTGTCTCCACACAAAGGATCAAGGTGCTCACGGCTGACACGCAGGTGAGTGGGGAGTGGGGGCACCCGTGTGGTTTTGGGACTGCTGGAACCTTCCTGTTTGCCCTTGGGATCTCTGCTTTGCGCCCACGCCAGTGGGGTCATGCCCAAGGATGGCCTATGGGTGAGGATGCGTGTCTGGGAGGAGACGGCACTCTACAGCCATCCCACGCAGACATGTCGCGACCCTCGGCTCTCTGCATGGCTGCACGAGGCTTCTCATGCAAACCGCGCCTCGTGGGAGCTGCTGGGTTCCCAGGCCAAGCTCCAGGGAACCTAGGCTGGAAATTTCTGTAGCTCTTTGCCTCAGGATTAGTTTCTGCTCTATAGTAAGCTGTCTTGTCCCCTGGCAGCACCCAAAGACACGGATGAGTTCTTGATCGAAGGAGCTGTTTGTACCTTTGAGCGTGTGCCAGGCGTTTGAGCTGCATCCTGGCACAGTGGCGCTTGGACCCAAACCCCTCCTGCTTGTGGTGGTGCCTGGCTGGCTCCTGGGCTGCCCACAGGGTCCACCAGGCTGAATGTCTCTGCCTGTGTCCCCCTTGCCAGGAGGCCATGATGGATCATTCCCTCCAGACCATCTCCTACATCGCCGACATTGGCTCCCTTGTGGTGCTCATGGCACGCCGGAAACTGCCTCGGCCGTCGGAGGTGGCGGAGGAAAAGCGTCTTTACAAGATGATCTGCCACGTCTTCCACTCGGCCGACGTGAGGCAACACATGAGTCCCTTGGGAGGACAGGGTGGCGTGGGGATGCTGAGCCCTGTCCTGCTGTAATGGCTGGGTACTTCGGGTCTCTGTGCTGTAGGCTCCCAACAAGCTCGTAGAGAGGGAAGGAGCCCAGCCTGAGCACCTCTGCAACACAGAGGGACCCAGCAAGAAAAGGGGGGAGGACTGGCACCATAAAGGGGCCCATTCAGGCCGGGAAGGAGCCAGCATGCCCTGGAGCTCCCAGGGCGCTGTGCCTGTGCTGGGCACAGGGCGCTGGCAGCTGTTGGCTCCCGTTTGGCCGGAGACCGTTGGCCATGGGCATGAGCAGCCCCGCTCTTTCCCCAGGCCCAGGTCATCGCTCAGGCTATCGGGCAGGCCTTCAGCGTGGCCTACCAGCGCTTCCTGGAGGCCAACAGCATCGACCCGAGCGAGCTGAGCCCTCGCCAGTACAGCCGTGCCCTGGAGGACCAGGAGCAATACAATGCGGAGCTGACCCACTTCTCCCGGCAGGAAAACTGCAAGGATGTAAGAGCTGCTTTGGAGGCGTGGGGACAGTGTGGGGGTACCCGCTGGTGCCTCTGTGTCGGCCCCTCTGTGGCTCCCTGAGCAGCTGAGATGCTCCCTACAAAGCTGGGTCCCATCCCAGCTGGCTGTGAGCCCAGGACACCGGTGCTGGGGCTGGGACACGTGCCCTATGACTCTGGTGACCGTAACCCGTCTGTGCCCTGCCCCCCAGGTCTGCATCCGCAAGCAGAAAGGGGAGATCCTGGGCATCGCCATCGTGGAGTCAGGCTGGGGCTCCATCCTGCCCACAGTGGTCATCGCCAACCTGATGCACGGGGGCCCTGCGGAGAAGTCGGGCGAGCTGAGCATCGGGGACCGCCTCATGTCGGTCAACGGGACGAGCCTGGTGGGGCTGCCCCTCTCCACCTGCCAGGGCATCATCCGGGTGAGCCGGGGCTGCGCCTGCGGTAGCCTCCCGCCTCCACCCTGGCAGCAGGGCGAGTGCTGGCAGGGGCGGGGACTGGCCTGAAGGTGTCCCAGAGTGTCTGTAATGCTGGGGTCCCCCCTGATGCTCCCGGCTTGGGGGCGGATGGGCGATAGGAGGCTGTGGGGCAGAGGGGGCAGGAGTGTGGGAGGCCACTCCTGTCCTGTGGGCTGCGACAGTCCCTGCTTTCGAGTCCTTGGGAGGAAGGGATGTGACGAGGCAGGGACAAAGCTGGGGACTAAACTTGCTGCGGCAGGGTGTGGGCAGGGCCCTGCCCAAGGAGGAGGGTGGGTGAGAAGGCAGGCGTCTGTCCTGGAGGGAACCTGTTGCATCTTCTGCCTCCTGGGCAGGAGGGAGCTGAAAGTGAGGACAGTGTGGCCTCAGGGGCAGAGTGGGCCGTCTTGGACTGGATTTACAAGTTCTCCTTGAGTCTGAGCATGGCAGTGTGTGCGCTGTGTGTGCCTCAGTTTGTCTGTGGAAAACAGGTTGCTAATCCTCAGCCCTCCCAGGAGCAACATGGCTGCGTCGCCCCTCTCAGCCACGCCGAATAGCTCTCCAAAGTCTGACAAAGCCCCATACTGTCTTCCAGGAGCTGAAGCACCAGACAGAGGTGACGCTGAACATTGTGCACTGTTCCCCTGTCACCACGGCTGTCATCCGGCGCCCTGACTCCAAGTACCAGCTGGGTTTCTGCGTCGAGAACGGCGTGGTGAGTGCCTGTGGGGACAGGAGCCAGGCTGGGGTCAGCAGAGGGCTTCAGCTGCCCGTCTGGCAGAGGGACACGTGGTTCTGGCTGCGTCCGCATGGATGAGTGCACGCTCCAGCACTCCTGCCAGCGCCTGCCAGGGCTGAGGTTTTGCAGGGCTCTGCTGTGCCACAGCAAAAGGCTCTTCATAGCTCTCCTGCAGCACTGGTGGTTGGATCCATCTCCCTGGTGCTCCTTAGCTGTTTACTTTCAGGGTGGTGGTTTCTTCCCGGCTTTCTTGTTGTGACCTTAGTGACATCTGTTGCTGTCCCCAGTGCCCCAGCCACTCCTTGCCCTGGGCTCCACAGTGGCTGCGTTGGAAAGGCAGAGAGGAGCATTTCCAGGACCAGTGGGAGTTGTTGGGGTGGGCGGGCAGCGGAGGGGGTGGCACAGCTGCACTGTGCACCAACCGATGCTCCCAATAGCACTGGAGATGCGGTTACCCCACAGGCGTGCAGGAGCTGTCGCCCCAGGGAGAAGCTCTGGCTCTGCAGCCCAGGCTTAACGGGAGCACGAGGGGAGCTGAGCTCTCTGTCAGCCAGGGGAACAAAAGCCTGCAGGCTGCCCTTGCCCTCAGCGCATCGCTCTGGTGGCAGCGATGCAAAGGGACATCCCTGCCCTCACCGCATGCCCGCGGGCTGGAGGAGACGGCACCCGAGGCCAGAGCTCTTGCCAGGAGCCTGCATGGATGAGAGGGTTTAGGGTGGTGGTTGCGCATGGCCCCGAGCAGTGGGCACAGCTCTGATCTTACCAGCGCTCCCTGCTCCCCAGATCTGCAGCCTGATGCGCGGGGGCATCGCAGAGAGAGGCGGTATCCGTGTGGGGCACCGCATCATCGAGATCAATGGGCAGAGCGTGGTAGCAACGCCCCACGAGAAGATCATCCAGATCCTCACGCAGGCCGTCAGCGAGGTGAGCTGGTCCCCAGATGGGTGATGGCCAGGGTCCCCATGCCGCGGGCAGCTGCGGCTGCACACAGAGCAGGCTGAGCTCAGGGTTTTGCCCCAGCACCCTCCAGCCCGGGATTTGGTGTCTCCCAGCTGATCTGTGCATCTCTGCCTAGGTCCACATCAAGACCATGCCGGCCTCCACATACCGCTTGCTGACCGGGCAGGAGCAGCCCGTCTTCCTCTGAGCCGCTGGCCGTGCCCGGCTGTCGCTGCACGGGCCTGGGGCCAGGCAGGAGGGAGCCCTGGGCTGCGAGGGCAGGACAGGCGCTGCCTCCTGCCCCAGTGCCCTCATCGGAGCCCTCTGGCCCCCAGCAGGGCGTCTTCAGAAGTTTTACTCAGGACACAGTGGGAGACTCTGGGGGCCTGACGCCCAGCTGAGCAGTGTTAGGGCTTGTGGTGCCACGGTTTGGGCGCCTCTTCCCCCTCCATTCACCCCGCCCTGCCCCACAGGGCCTGCACGGTGCCTGTCCTGCTGCCTCACAGGGTCCCTCGCCTTGGCCTGGTGCTGGCAGGAGGAGAGGGGATCCCGCCTGAAAGGTCACCCCATCCGGTCACCGCAGATGGTGCTCTCACACTCACCGACGGTGCCTTTCCCCATGTGGGGATGGTGCTGGAAGCACAGCTCCGGGGCTCGCCCTGGCATGGTCCCAGAGCAGCGCTGACCCCGCATAGCTGCGTGTGGGTGCACGCTGGTACCCCGAGGGAGAGCCGGCAGCTGCCAGACTTAGCCTTAAGGGCAGCAGCACCCTTGGCACCTGCTCCTCCTCCCTGCCTTTGCAAGGGGTGCAGACAAACTCCCCGTTAGACCTGTCGCACCAAGCTGGGAAACTACCTCTGCTTTTACCTGGTGCTGCCTTTAACTGCTCTGCACACGCAGCCTGGCCCCAGCCTGCCAGGGCACAGGGTCACAGCCCTCAGGGCTGTCCCTCAGCGCAGCAAAAGGGAACACGGCACTGCCCAGTCCCACGTCCCAGGCAGCGTGGGGTCCTGAGCCCCGAGGACCAGCCCCTAGTGATGGGTCTTTTCATGAGTGGGCTCTTGGGCCCCTGCGGTCGAGGCAGCACTAACCTGACTTTGCCTGTGTGCTTGGTTGATGTAAAAATAAAAGTTCTGGGGAACATGGGAGGCTGCGGTTCAGGAGCCCTGGCTGGGCTGCAGCAGAGAAGGCTCAGCACCCTGAGCCTGCTGCGGTGCCGGGTGTTGGAACAACCTAAGCCTGATTCCTGCACCGCTGCCTCTTGGGGCAGGCAGGGTGCCTGGCTGCAGAGATGCCTAGGTCCCAGCGAGGCCACCCTGCTGCCTGGGTTTCCCCTGCACACTGCCAGCCAGCACACCTGGGAACAGCCTGTCCTCATCAAGACATCCCTTTTATTCCAGCAGCAGAGGCTGTGGCTAAAAGGGGGAAGGAGGCACTTGGCAGTGCTGGGTGGCGAGGGGTACAGTGGATTAGGCCCAACCCAGCCTGGGCACGGGGTGCTGTGTGGCACGACCTGGACTGTCACGCGGAGCCGGTGGCACGGGGCTGCAGCAGGGCTGGCCCAAAGGGCCCAGCTTCCCAGTGGGACGGAGGCCAGCAGTGTTGCTACACGTCTGTAGCTGGGCCCCACTCGTAGCCTTCGTCCTGGTCCGAGTCGTCCCTGGCCCGTGTGAACTTCTTCCTCACGGTGTCATGCTCGTATTCCCTGGGGGGCGAGAGGCCACAGTGATGCCTCTGCCACCCAGCTGGGAGAGGGTCAGGCCAGGCAGAGCTGGCACCGAGGGCTCCGCAGGCCCTTCCCCAGCCCCAGGGCTGGCTGCTTTAACCCCCCCCCGGCCGGCCCCGGTGCGCAGGGTACCTGATGCTGTCGTAGCGCTGGCCCTGCTGGCCCGGCCGCTGCTGCTCGGTTGCCTGTGAAGGAGCGGAGGGAGGGGGGTGTCAGAGGTAGGGGCAAGGTCTGTGCCCCAGCCTGGGGCTGTGCTGCATTCCCCCATGGGGAACCGCAGCTGGGCGCGGATGCGCAGCTGGACCCCTGCAGCAGCTAGAGGTGACGCCCTGCCTGTACCGCAGGGGACAGGAATTAGCCCCATAGCCAGGCACTGTGCCACCCCCGCTCTGCCCCACCAGCCCCTCGTACCAGCACGGGGGAGCCCAGCTGCTCGCTCAGGCCCTGGCTTGGGGACATCTGCACTGGCTCAGAGGAGCGGGCCAGCCCAGGCTGGTCGTAGGCATCCTCCGCCTCGCCATCAGTGTAGGCGCCTGCCTCGCCGTCTGTGTCGTCGTAATCGCTGTTGGCGTGACTGTCGCAGGTCAGGTAGCCCGAAGCTGCCGTGCTCAGCGGGTTCAGCAGGTCCAGGCTGTCCTCCAGTGCCACATCTGCCTGTGGGGTGGGAACTCCAGGTGTGGGGGGGACGGGTGCATTGCCCCGTCCCCTGCCTGGCTGCAGCCCCAGAAGACTGAGCCTTGCCACAGGGACCCCGTGCCCCGTACCTGCTCCGCTGCCGTCCAAATGGGCTGGCTCTGCTGCATCCTGATGATGTCCTTAATCGCCTCGTACCAGGTGTTGCCACTGCTGCTGAGGCTGACGGTGGCGGTGAAGAGGTGGCTGCAGTACTTCTTCATCTTGCTGGCCTGGGCGTAGAGGCGCCGGGAGCTCTTCCTGGAGTTGGGCACCAGCCACTGGCGCATGGCCTTGATGCCCTGCCGGCTCTCGGGCTCACAAAACACCACCACCGGGTAGTACTGCATGTAGTTGAGGCACTCCACAGCCGAGGGTGTGATGTCCAACAAGGCATGCTTGTCCTGGGGCAGGGCACAGCCATCAGCCCTGCTTAGGGACAGGGACAGGGACGGAGGCTGTGGGCTCCCTGCCAGGCCCTGGCCCAGCTGGCTACGCCGACATGGGAATGGTCTCTCACCTTTTCTGCAATCTGCCGCACCGAGTCCAACTTGATGACCTTGGACGATGCTCCGTCTCGGGGCACACTCGCTGCAGGACATGGAGACATTGAGGGGGCTGGGGGAGACCTGGCATCTCCAGCAGCCCCAGGCTGGGTCTGGCTGTGGCCAGGCCCGGGGCTCTGTCCCTCAAGGGGGAGGCAGGTCTGGGACCTGGCTGGTATCATGATACGTGGGGAGAGGATGAACGAGTCCAGGAAGGTGTTGGGGTGTCACGGGAGGGAGCAATAAGGCAGGAGCAGGACAGAGCCGCAGGTAAAGAGCTCCCACAGGTCCTGGACACTGAGGGTCCGGCTGCTAGATAGAATTTCCCCCCCAGGCGTGGGGGCCACTTACGGGCAATCTCGAACAGCTCGGGCAGCTCTGTGCTCAGCTTCTGCATGGCAATGTCTGCAATGGGGCCCAGGATCACCACCGGCCGCCTGAAGTTGGCTGTGGGAAGACAGACTGGCTGATGGAGGCTGGGGGCGAGGGCAGAGCTCACAGCACCCAGGCATCCAGCCCCGCTCCTCAACATGCCCGTGGGCCTGGTACTCGCCCCGCTCCTCCCAGGAGAGTAAAGCCCACTAGCACCCACAGCAGTGCAGTCCTAAGGCCAACATCCCCTGGGTGGGTCTGGGTGACGGGGACACAGCCCTGGTACCCACCTTCCTTCAGGACCACCCTCTCATACGGCGGGTAGCGGCCCTGCTTTGTGAGGGCAGACAGGTCCTCCCGGCTCTTCCGCAGCATCTTCTTGGCTCCCCGCAGGCCCCGCAGCTTCCAAAACTCGGCCCGTGCCCCGGAGGGGTTGGCACCAGACGTGGCTTTCAGCACCGACTCCAGGCTGGCAATCTGCTCGGCCCTGGGAGGGGAAAGGGCTCAGGAACTGGGGCCTCCAAATTTACCCCCTATTTTGTCTCTCCGAGCTCCGAGGAGCTCCGGGGCAGGAGAAGCTGGCATCCCCGCTCGGTGGCACGGCCAGACAAGGCTGTGGTAGCCTCTTCCCTCCAGGACCTTGGCCAACAAGAGCATCAACTGCCTCATCACACCTGACAAAGGATTTCACTGGCTCACGCTT
Source organism: Scopus umbretta (assembly GCA_013400535.1). NCBI lineage: Eukaryota > Metazoa > Chordata > Aves > Pelecaniformes > Scopidae > Scopus > Scopus umbretta. The sequence continues at coordinate 68,170 of VZTL01017371.1, forward strand.
CCAACTTCTGCTCCACCAGCCCTTGCCCTACCTCTTACTGGGCCCACCATCCATGTCCCCATCTCACTGGGGAGCCACATCCCAGCTCTGCTCATCTTGGGGCCGTTCCTGGCTCCATCCCTACCTGCTCCGATTGGGGATGATGCCCTTGTCCTGCTCCTGCAGGTCCCTGCCCATGCGCACAGCCAGCCAGCTCCCCAGCCTGCCCTGGTACATGGTGTCCAGCACATGGAAGACATCCCCGCGGACGAAGCTGAGCCCCGCCGGTGTGTCCTTCTCAAAGTCAAAGTGCGTCCTGATGTAGAATGAGTCGCCCACATTGGATGAGATCATCTTCCTGTAAACTGGAGCCCAGGGTGAGAGGGACCATCAGGGGAAGAGGTGGATGAGGAGGAAGATGCTGGAGAGGAAGGTGCTGGAGGGATTTGGGAGGAGCTGGGCTGGCCAGGAGCCTCCACAGTAGCCCTTGCTGCTAAGGAGGGCGTTGGGGATGTCTTTTCCTCCCGTGGCGCTCTCAGGCATGCCGGGAACAGCGGGACCCCAGCACACACTGGCTTCTCCAGGCTGAGCCACGGTGCCAGAAAGCCCCTGTGCTCCAGGACGCCAAGGCACAAACAGGACCGGGATGGTCTGGTCCCCCTCCCATCACCTCTCTGGAGGAGGAGGGGTGCGGGGAAGAAGGACCACTCCGCTGGGGCAGAAAGAGCCGTGGCAAGTCCAGCAACTCTGATGCTTTCTCAGAAGAGACAGAGGATGGAGAGGCACAAGCCCAGGATGAGTCTGGTCGTTACTCACTGTCCTGCTTGCTCTGGATCCACAGCGTGATGTCCTCACCAGGCGGCAGGCTCATGAGATGCTCCACGGCCTCCTCACGGGTCAGGTTCTGAAAACTGGTGGTGTTCACCTGCCACGGAAAAGCACTTGGACACAGCTGTGCTGGTGGGACAGAGGGCACGGCTGCCAGCAGGGGTCCCAGGGATGGCAGTGCCCAGGGCAGGGTGGGAGAGGTAGCTGGTCCCTGTCACCCAGGTGCCTGCCACAACCCCTAGTACCGCTGGGGAGGGCCTCTGGGCCAGCTGAGGTGGTGCCTGGACCCTGCTGGGTGTTAGCATGGTGGCGGAGACAGGACCGTCCCCTCGGGCAGTGCCTGCAGAGCCAGCCCAATGGGTACGGGCCATGGGCACCAGCACTGACCCAAAACGATGCCCAGCAGGAGAAACCCAAACCCCGGGTGGGTATCAGACCCAAGAGGGATGTGGCCGGTCCGGGCGCAGAGGCATTTGGAGCTGTTCCCAGCCCAGGGTACCTGCAGGATCTGGTCCCCTTCCTGGACGCCCTGGCTGTCGGCCGGGCTCCCCTCCTGCACGCTCGAGACAAAGATGCCCACGTCATTCCCACCAGCAAGCCGGAGCCCGACACTCTTGGCCTTCACGAAGTGTACGACCCTGGAGTCGGCACTGTACCTGCCATGGGGGAAGCTGCGGTCAGCCCGGTGGTGACGTGCCGGGGACAGCACAGGGGGTCACTGGCCCTGTGACCCCAACCCTGTGCTGGAGTAGCTCCCCACCTCCCCCAGCCCTTCCCCACCGCCTCTCACAGACCTACCCGTCCTTGCGGGCAGCGAGGGCAGCGGGGCTGGTGTGGGGGCTGTGGCAGCCATCCCCCTCCACAGCTTCCAGCAGGTCTGCGGGGAAGGAGGGCTGGTCCAGGAGGCGGCACTGGCTGCACCGCTGCTGGGCAGCCAAGGCACGGGGAGACCTGGCACGGCTCTGCCGGGGGAGTTCAGACAGCGGAGACACACAGGAATCCCAGAGCCCACGCGGTGCCCTTAGCTCCCCCGGCCTGATCTGAGCCACTCACCAGGGCCCCGAGCGTTGTCCACAATCGTGTCGGCCGCAGGGTCTGTGGTCGATCGTCTCCTCTCCCTGGAACAAAGTCGGGGCAGGATTTAGGCAGGTGACGGAGGCAGGCGCTGGATGGGCATGGGCAGGCAGTGCCAAGTGGGCAGCAGGGACAGTGAAGCAAGCCGGGGACCAAATGGCAGTCCCACCTCCAGGGTGAAGTGGCTTCGGGATGGAGGAGAACCAGCCCCTCCAGACAGGCAGAGAACAGAGGGGGTTGGAGAGGGGAAAGCGGGGCTCATGGGGACAGAGCGGTGCTTACGATGGTGAATTCATCCCGGCACCAGCTGGAGGTCGCAGGGAGGTCTCAGGGGATGGCAGATGGGGCAGCTCAGAGTCAATGTCAGAGATATCTGCAGCAACAGGAGGGAAGATGCATCGGTGACTGTCCAGTCCCTGTGCAGTGTCTTTGGTCCCTGGCCCCGTCACTGTGTCCCCTCACCATCCATACGGGAGCTGTCACTCTGGCTGTCTTCTATGTCGGGGATGTTGACCAGGAACTGCCGGTGGTCCCGGAGGATGAGCAGGGTCAGGGTCCCCTCTGTCTGCTCGATGAGCTGCTGGGTGTCAGCCAGAGACATGTCCTCGCTGGCCACCCCATTGATCTGGAGGGGGCAGAGCGGGAAGCCTCAGGGCACTCGCTCCTGGGAAAGCCGCCCCCAGGAAAGCCCCACTGAAACGGGATGCTCCGACCGCCGCCTTCCCGGTCCCTTCCCAGCCCCTCCAGCCCGCCCCCAGCTCGCCCAGCTTGGCCTGTCCTGGGCTGCGTTCCTGTTCCTGGCTGCCTCCCAGCGGGGCCTCATCCTGCACATAGGAAACAAATGAGCAAGGCTAATGAACTCCCACCTTCAGCTGCAGGCGGGCCCTGCACAGAGGCAGGAGCTGCAGAGACCCGCTCAGACACTGCCTGAAGCTCTGTTTTGCTCTGACCTTGGCCCAGCGCTGTCCCTCCATGCCCTGGACTGGTGTTGGGGAGTCAGGCCCCAAGCAGACCGTGGGGCTGCGATCTCCCCTGTGCGGCAGCTGTGTGCAGCAGCTTTTCCCACCAGATTGCTGGGATGAAATCCCTCCCGTTTGCCCCACAGTCAGTTTGGCTCCAGTTCCCAGCAGCCACGGATCTGCCTGGCCCAGGTGTGCAAATGGAGCATCTCCCTCCCTCTGTTTCCGCCTCCCCAAAGACTTTAAGCATCATTTCACCTGACATACCCTGAACACCTGAGCTCCTCGGGCAGACCGCTCCCCCAGCGGGGACACACACAGGGCAAGAGACCACGCGCCGTGGGGACAGCTGGGCAGACACGACCCCGCTGTGGCAGCAGGACAAGCCACCGTCCCTGGTGGAATGCCGCGGGGCTGCCTCAACCAGCCAGCCTCAGCATTGCGGGGAGCCGGTCCCCAGGAGCCCACACGGGGACCCGGTGATGGCTGGGGAAGTGGGGCAGGGTGCGGGCACCAGTCGGAGCTGCCTCCAGCAAAGCTGCCATCCTTTGCAGGCAGCCGAGAGAAGCTCGCTCTTGGCTTGTCTCCTGTGGTGACGCTAGCCAGGGATGAGCCACCCTAAGAGGGGGAAATGAGAGCCCCAGCAAGTGCTGTCTGCCCCGTGGGCCTCCGTACCTTCAGGATGAGGTCTCCCTCCTGCAAGGAGCCGCCCTTCGCCGCCAGCCCACTCTCCACTATGTGCTTGATGAAGAGCTGACTTCCCAGCTTCAGGCCATACTCTGCACCAGAGAGAGCCCATGACAGCGCTGGAGCTGGGCAGATGCAGGACCCCCTCGAGGTCTCCCCGCACCGCCAACCCCACAAGCCTGCCCTGGCTCGCCTGGGGCCCTAGCAAGCCCCAAAGCTGAGCTCTGCAACCTCAGGCCGAGGCCAGGCGTATCTGGTGCACCCAGCAGGGCATGCACTGCCCCCTCACCACACGCCAGACCCTGGCAGCAACCTTGCCAGCGCCTCCTCCCCACGGGGACGCATGGCCGCAGATCAGGCGACAAGACCCAGGGACAGAGGAATTGGAAGGGCCTCACCTTCATTCTGCTTCCGCTTCACCAGGACCGACGTGATGGGCTTCATCGGCACGTCCTGGCGCGGCAGACGCTTGAAGCCTGACACCAGGGCCAGCCCGTTGGTGTCCCCTTCATGGCCAAAGCCATTGGCAGAGCGATGCCGGCTGTAGCCCCTCCAATCTGAGCCACTGCCGGGGCTCTGCCTCCAGTGGCCACTGTCCTGGCTTCGCCTCCGGTTCCGGGATACCGACTTGTGGTGGCGGCGGTCATCCCGGTGGTGGCCAGAGCTCCTTTCGCTGGACGAGTCCCCGTCATAGCCCTGGCTGTGGTCCAGGTCATCCCGGGAGCGGTGCAGGGCTGGATCCGCACCACGCGACCTGTGGTCCTCATCTGAGTCATAGCGTGAGGGTGCAGTGGGCGACCCGGGGCTGCTCTTGCTCGTAGGGAGGTGGACTTTCTTCGGTCTTTTCAGTGTCTGCAGGTGGAAAGTGAGAAGGAGAGGATGGTGGGTGCAGCGCTCTGCCAGATGTTTCTACAGCAGCAATTTCCAAGCCCCGAACGGGAACCCCGGGGTGTGTGGGACAGGGGAGCCGGCATGGGGACAGGAATATATATATATATAAATGTAATGCCAGCCCCCATCCCACCGCAGGGCACACTCACGATGTTGGCGATCTTGCCGCAGGTTTTAAGTGTCTGGATGGCGAAGGAGGACGAGACATTCTCCATGGAAAGACCATTCACCATCACGATGTGATCCTTCCTCCTGGGAGGGAAAATGCAGCCGTGGCTCTGCTCCAGGTGCAGCCCCCAGCCAGGGGAGCTGGCAGGGTGGGGAGGGCACCTGCTGCCCCAGGGGGGCCCCGTCCCAGCGGGGCAGGGTGGCAGCGGTGCTGGTTGCCCTTTGCTGCCCTTCCCGTCCCTAGCAGTGAGCATCCCCCGTGTCTCCACGTCCCCGCGCACTCACTGGAGCTGGCCCACTGCCGGTCCCCCGGACACCACATCTGAAACAACCACTGCTGTGTCCCCGGTCATCCTGTTGGGACGGTCCCGGCCTCCAGAGACGGCGAAGCCAAAGCCCCGTTGAGGGTCCTAGCAGGGATGGGCAGAGAGGGGTCAGGCAGAGCTGGCCCCGCAGACCCCCGTTCCGTCCCACAGCCACGCTGGGCTGCACTCACCTTGCTCAGTGTCACCGTGTGCTGCTCCCAGATCACCATCTCCTCCATGGTGGCCACCCGCCAACGCAAGCAAGGGACCGCGACTGTGGTGGCCGGCTGGCGTGGCGGCCCCTGCCCAGTGGCCGGGGGTGCAGACTGGCTCCGTCTCCTCTCTGCAGCTGCTGTCACTCTCCTCAATCCCACTTCAGGCTGCAACAAGAGCAGAAGCAAAGCTGAGCCGCAGGCACCAGGGACCGTGAGGGTGCAGGGGACAAAGACTCCATGGTGCCCAGGCACCCACCAGGGGCACCAGGATTTGCAGTTGTGTTGCACCCGGCTAACCCTGCGTGGGAGCTGGCTCTGAAACCCAGAGCTGCCTCCATGCAGCGTGAAATCCCCCCTCGGGAGGTTCATCTCCATCCCCTCAGACGTGTGGCCATGGAAGGGGAGGTTTTACACTGGGGAAGGAGGTCAGGACCCATCTCCATAGCTGGGACCACCTGCCCACACTGTTCTCATGGTCCCACTCCCTTCCCTCCTCCTAGGAGCCAGCAGACCCTGGGGTACTGCTGCAGGCAGTGCTTCGGTGCCCTCCTGCTCTGGATTCCAACGTGACAGCAGAGCCAGCAGCTCTGCCAACCCCCTCGGAAGCACCAGTACCTCAGCTTCACCCTTTGGTTTCCCTGGGTTTTCCCCAAATCCAATGTTTTCCACCTAGGACAAATGAGCCTGACTGACAAGGTGACGTCCTGTCCAGGCTGAAATGCCTGGGATGGGCACGGGGATCCCCCCACCGACTCCTGGCTCCCTGGAAGAAACATCAGTGTGAACCCAGGAAGACATGGGATCCCTGCGCGGGGTGGTGGACAGCGGGCCCAGAGCCTCCGGCAGCCTCCCATGGGGCGACAGGAAGGAGCCAGTTTGACCAGGGACTCGGAGGGTCCGGGTTTGTCCGTGCCATTGCATCTGCCAAGGAAACGCCAGTGAGAACATCACGTCATTCTCCAGGGCGATGGGGACAGGAAAGCCAACAACCCGGCGCGATGCCACCACCACTGGCAGGTCCTCACCCCTCTGGCCAGCGCAGGGACCGGGGAGGACAGACCCAGGCCCACTGCCTGCCCGCCCCAGCCCCGAGCCCACGGCCGGGGGGAGGTGTGTCCTGGTTTCAGCAGGGATAGAGTTCATTTTCTTCCCAGTCGCTGCCATAGTGCTGTGGTTTGGATTTAGTAGGAGAACACTGCTGAGAACACGCTGATGGTTTAGTTGTTGCTGAGCAGTGCTGACACTGGTCAAGGACTTTCCAGCTCCCCACGCTCTGCCAGGGGCACAAGGAGCTGGGAGGGGGCACAGCCAGGACAGCTGCCCCCACGGCTACTCCATACCATACGGCATCAGGCTCCGTATGGAAACTGGGGGAGTTGGCCGGAGGCAGCGATCGCTGCTCGGGGACGGGCTGGGCATCGGGCAACGGGTGGGGAGCCATTGCATTGTGCATTGCTTCTTGTGTATATTCTTTTATCATTATTACTATACTTCTCTTTCTCTACTATCCCATTAACCTGCCTTTATCTCAACCCCCGGGTTTGAGGTTTTTCCCGGTTCTCTCCCCGATCCCGCCGGGGCGGGGGCAGGGTGAGCGAGCGGCTGTGCGGGGCTTGGTTGCCGACCGGGGTTAAACCACAACCAGGTGAAACGGCCCCCCTCGCAGCCAGGCTGCCCCCGGACAGCGGTCACCCCGGGGCTGCCAGCACCCACCGTGGTCCCCCCCACGGCACAGCGCAGGCACGGCACGGCCACCGCGTGGCCAGGGCCCCTCACGGGCACAACGGGCTCTGGCGCAGGGCGCCCTTCTGCCGCCACCGAGGGCCGGCCAGCGGCTCAGCGGGGGGAGACCCGCCTGGCGCCGACTGGCCGACAGCTGAGGCATGGGCGCTACCCCCTGGCGCCGACTGGCTGGCAGCTCCGCCATGGCAGGACCCCGAGATCCTGCCGGCAACGGCTCTGCCACCACCAGTCTCCCCGGGCACCGACTGTTGGCTGCTCTGCCATAGCAGGCCTCTCCGACTGGCCCACCGCTCTGCCGTGGCACGTCTTTGGGTCCTGATTAGCCGACACCTGTACTGCGACAAGTCTCTCCAGGCTCTGATTGGCCAATGGCTCTGCCGTGGCAGTTCTCCAGGGTCTCCGATTGGCCAATGGCTCTGCCGTGGCAGTTCTCCGGGGTCTCCGATTGGCCAATGGCTCTGCCGTGGCAGTTCTCCGGGGTCTCCAATTGGCCAATGGCTCTGCCGTGGCAGTTCTCCGGGGTCTCCGATTGGCCAATGGCTCTGCCGCAGCAACAGCCCCCAGTTCTGGCCCTGCTGCCCGAGCGTCCTGCCCCGTGGCACCCGCGCAGTCCCGGGGTGCCCTGGGACGGCTGTGCCGGGGGCCACGCTGGCTCCCCAACACAGCTCGGCCGCCCTCGAGCCCGGCCGGGGCCCCGCCACGGGAAGCTGGAAACAGCCCCTTCGGGAATCGGCCGCGGGGCAGCTACGGCAGGGCCGGGGCGCAACAGAGATCAGCGCTGACGCCCTGTGGGCAATGCCATAGGCAATGCCGAGCAGGGACCCCATGGGGAAGCTGGGGCCGGCCTGGGCAGCCAGCCCTGCGGCAAGCATGGTGGCTCGGCCCCAGCACAGGGGCTGTCCGTGGCCAGCCCCCAGCCGGACCCACAGTGAAGCAGCCAGCTGGGCCCCCGAAAGGAGACCCAGCTCACAGCAGCCCCGGGGAGGGACGGTGTAATCATTCACCTGGGCCTGAGAAATAGCCCCAGCAGGCTGGGCTGCAAGCTGGCGAGCGCAGAGGGCAGAGTCCGGGTTTCCACTGTGCGTCACGAGCCACCGAAACCAGCCTGAGCGCCCACCCACCACCCGCTGGTGCTCAGCACGCAGGGACACGTGCCCGGGGGTGGCTGGGGCTGAGCAGGACCCCGCTGTGGTGGCACCCACGCTCCTGTCCCGGTGCTTGTAAGACCGGTAATACAAAACAGACCCCAGCATGGCAGTGGGGTGGTTTCCTGCCGGATCAGTGAGCTGAACTGGTGGGTCCCACCTCAGCTATGTCACCAGTGTCAGCCGGCCAGTGCTCACAGGCTCCCTGGACACCCACGGATGACAGGGTGTGAGCCACAGGTCCCAGGGACCCTGACCGTGGGGCAGCCAGAGCAACCCTTTCCGCAGGGTGACGGCTCATCCTCTGTGCCAGACCCGCCCCCGCCGCCACCCAGCACAGCCTCTGACTGTCCCCAGCTGGCTCCCACGGCTCCCACCATCACCAGGTGCCACAAATCTGCCATGCACTGTCCCACCGCCACCCGTGGCTCTCCACGGACAGCAGCACTCTGGAGCAGGTGGGACAGCATGGGGATGGCAGCAGCTGCTGTCTCGCCAGGAGCACAGGCAGCGCCCACGGTGCCGCCAAGCCCCGGTCCCCACCCCGGTCTTCTCCTGAGGACCTGGTGCAGGGCCTGCCCCGAGCCAAAGGCCGAGCCTGGCAGCTGGAGGAGCCGGCTCAGCCGGTTCCCAACAGAAACCAGCCCGCACCCGAAATGGCCCCGCCGGGAGAGGCCGTATCACGGCTGACCCTGGCCCAGCCCGACGCGCCTGGCGCCGGGCACCGGCAGCACGGGGAGCCCCACACGCCCCGCTCTGCTCCACACACACTGCAGCCGGCGCCTCCCAGGGGCTTCAATGCCAAACAAAGCCCGGGCTGTGCCGGGTCAGCTCGTCCTACTGCAAGGTCCCTGACTCGGGGCTGTGCCCAGCCCTGCGTGACACCGCCGGCAATGCCCACCATGTGGAGAGCAACGGGCGAGGAGGAAATGCTTACTGGGCAGCAATGCACCCTGCCCACCCCAGCCTTGCCCCACGGCCATCCTCACCCCCCATAACCTGTTTCCCATCCCCCCTGCAAACAGGGGTCCTCAGCCCGGGACCCTGACGCCTTCCCAGGATCAGCGGGGTCCCTGGTCTCAGCCAGTGCTGCAAAACCACTCGTCCCTTGCCTGGTCCTGGCCACGTAGGACCGGGGTCCCAGATGCCCCATAAGCTCCTCTAACCCAACCCCACCCACATCACAACCGGCTGATCCTGACCCCCGCTCTGGAAAAAGGGTCTCTGGAAGGTCCGACCCAGCTGGGGTGCAAATGGGTAGGATGGAGGCATGTCCTCCAGCCCTCTGGGCACAGAGCTGCCAGGCGCCAGGATCCCCCCGGGGTCTCTCCCTGCCATTGGGGCAGGACTCTTGGTAGGTCACCGGGTCCGCAGCTACCCAGCGAGGGGCAAAGCGCGGCTGCTCCCCCAGGTGAAAGCCGGGCTGGGTCCCCATCCCCAGACGGGAAGCGGGGCCAGCAGATCCCAGAGGACAGGGTTAGGCACTCACCAAGCCTCCGATCCGACCAGGAAGGAGCTGAGCTCCCGGGCTGGTGGCAGCGGTGTCACTCCAGGGTGCCTTGCGTAACCCTTTGTGGGCCAGAGGCTGCCTGCGGGAGGGAAGGAGGAGGAAGGGGGTCCCGGGGCAGCTTCCCGGGCACAGCAGGGGGCACGGGGCCTGTCCCTGTTGTCCTCCACAGTGCTGGTGGCTCAGCCACGTCCAGTCGCCCCCCACCCAGCCCCGGGCAGGGACAGGCTCACGGGATGCCAAGGGCGGTGGTGCCCGGAGACGGGGGTCCTCCCCGCCCCAGCCTGGCCCTCTCCAAGGAGGTGGTGGGGCTCTGTGCCAGCCCGCACTGCCCCAGACCCCCAAACCCTCCCAGCAGCCCTGCCTGGGAGCCCCCGGGAGGACCAAATGGCTTCACCCAGCGCCCGAAGACGGGACGGGGACGGTGGCCAGCCTGGGGCTCCACGTCCTGGGGGGTGTGGGGGAAAAGGCGACCCTGCTGATGGCTGCCATCCCCTTTCCTCTGCCCCCCACCTGGGGACCAGCCCCACGTCATTCCTCTTTCCGTGGGGTCGCTTTCCCGCAGCGACGGCCATCGGCTCCACGCCTCGCCGCCCTGCCCAGGCTGCTGCTCCCAGCCGGGGTCGGTGCTGGCGCCGCGGGAGGTCACAGCCCCGCAGTGGGGCGTCGCGGGGGGACCAGCTCCTCCTGAGCCCCCCGGCCACCAGCCACCACCCTGCAGCCGGAGCCATGGAGCCGCCGCTCGTCAGGTCGGCGGC